>JAHZNC010000999.1:0-22489 GCA_027744095.1 Zhuqinia jingwanae
AATAACAGCAAAATATGTGGTACTTTTGTGAATAAGGTCCATGTCATGTGTAATAGTCAACCGAGCTGTTTTGAAGGTTACATAATATTATTAATGTATCAGGAAAGTAACATATTTGTTGGGTCAAAATACGTACTTATCTCATTAAAGTGAGAGAGTCAGAGAACCAAAGCTGAGCAAAAGTAATTATTGAATTCCAGCAATGAAATAAACAAGCACTCACAATAATAATTATTACCACATGAAAAAAAAACCAAATACATAATATCATGCGATCATTGCGGTGGAATGGAAGTTGAAATAAATGTTGACAAAGGAAATATAATAGTATCACATATGCCATATTTTTTTTGTAAAAAAAGAAGAGTTACCTTTATTGCTTCCACCAGCAGCAGCTCACATTTTGAAGGTAAAAAATATATATCATATGAATATATATGCCTATGCACGAAAATTGCAAAGCACACGGCATTTTTTTATGAATTGCAAATGTATGCACATCTGCTGCTGCTGTGTGCTGGATCCCTTTTTGATATATGTATATTTCTTTGCGTATATTCGTGTATAATTTTAAATTGGCTAGCCAAATGGCCTTCCAGCCGCTCATGTTACACACACACATGAACTTTTTATTTTATGTTTTATTAAAATTAGATTAAGCAGAACCTGTACCAACATGAAACATTATGAGAGATCAAACGAAAAGTTTAATAATAATAATAATAGCTTGTTCAAATAATGAAATGACAAAAGAGTTTGCACTGGTCTCGTCGTCGTCCTCAACTTCCACGGAACACTGTACATGCTCATATTTTATTACATGATCATCAAACTAACTTGATTTTCATGCAAAAAAAATAGTTGTACCGCACCGGCATGGTATATTTTACATATGTACATATGTACATACATATAAATACATTACTATTATTATTATACTCACAGTCTGCAGAGTGAAGACTCCTCCAACAACTCAAAGTCAAAGCTAAGGTCATGGTGATCACGACACAGTGCCTGAGAGGATTTTCTAGTCTGCTTCGCTCTCTCCTTTATCTTCAATTCACACAACAGATTCATTCTTTTGCATCTTCGTTGTCGTGGGATAAAAAAAAGGATAATATAATGTTTTTGTATAGCTTCTTGGTTAATGGGCTCTTCTTCTCCTCATCCTCATCTCTTCTCTCTCCTATATTTGTGTAGTAGTAGACGTGTATTATTATGAGTGGAGCACACACAAATAGAAGAGCGGTGTGGATTTTTTGTTCGGCAAGAGCAAAAGTTTTTTTTGTATGCTCAATCATGGACATGAATAAACATACGTATCACCACATACATTCATTCCCATCCATCGGTAATGCACATTAGCACATTAACACAAAAAAAGACGGAAAAAAAGTTGGGTTGGGTCTTCCGTAGTACAAAAGTAAGAAGAGTATAGTAGCATAATATAATATACAGCATATGTACATATATTACCACTCGTCATTCGGACAAACACGTGATGAAGGATTCGTTTCGTTTGTTGTTACGCTGAAATATAAACGATGATGAAAAAAGATGATAAATTCTGTATCCTCATCTTGATCATGTTCATCATCATTATTTATTATACAAAAAAAAACGAAATAGCACAGACACTTAAGTATTTCAGCATAAAAAATTAGAGTTGTTGTGTGTGTGTGTGTAAAACTGTGAGTGTGACGGGGATTCAAAACTCCTAATATGCCTAACATGCCAGAAAGGCATATTCTACGTTATTCGTACAATCAAACAAAAATACCCTAAACTCTTGTTCATTCTTGAATTTTATCATCAAAAGGATATGCATGAATTATTGATAAAGGGTGATTATGATTTTTATTTTGAAAAAAAAAAACTTTTTCATTTTTTTTCTTCTCTTTTCACTCATCCTACTTTTTTTGTGATGATGAAGATTTATTTCATGCCCAAGTGTTCTCCTTTGGCTTTGCGTGCTTAACAAACGAAACTTGAATTATCATCTCTTATCCTCATCACTATATATTCTCTATAATTTATGCACAAAGGGCATATGCTCTGCAAATATGGAATTATAAGCATTGCATGTTTTTATTATCCCTGAAGGTAAATCAGAAGAAGAAACAAGAACGATTTTAAAATAAATGTGTGAGGACAAAAAAATTAACAAAACCTTTTGTCTTGTGCGGACTAAAAATATTAAATTAATATATGCATATATTATTAGTGGTATGGGGGCACCATAACCTTTCGAATTGACTGCTCTTTGTGAAGGTATGCATCTAGACAATCAGAGAGACACAACCGAAAGGAATTATCATTATTAAATTATTATTTTACAAGAGGGAGAAAAGGAATGAAGGTATTATGCATTTATATGACAGTTGTGTTTCATATGTTGTTGCTTTGAAGGGAGACACAAACAGACATGTAGGGGAACAAGGAAAGCAAAAAGGCAGTTGAGAGAGAGAGAGAAGAAAAAGAATATTTATTTATTCAATTTATTATGCACATTTCGAATTATGCTTTATAATGTGATTAGTATTCAAATATGTCCATTGATTTTTTTCCGTTTATGAATATGATGGAGTACGACGGAGAGTACAAAAGTAAATAAATTTTCATCAGACCATATCAACTTTTTGTTTGTCGGATTGCGTGTGTATGTGTGTGTCTGTGTTCGTGCATATTGTTAGCATGTTTGACGCAATACATACGTGCAAATGCACACAAATGATTCATATCACAAAAATTAATTTAAAAAAAATTTTGTTTATAAATTTTCAGGAGTTGTTGGAAGAAGTCCTCAAACAACCAAAGCCATTCCCCATGGTTATTTTACCCCGCCGTGGAGGCTACTGGGTGGAAGGTGCTGGTTCCGAGAGTCCCCAAGAATTTTCCTGTTCATCCCTCTCGGGCTGCAATCACACAGGAACAATGCCAAAACCAAAGATTGACCAGGATGAGACCGCTTTAGCATACAGAAAGTATTTCCTCGGAAAGGTAAGCACGAAAAACTCACTCAGTCAAGCACACTTTTTTGATGTAATAATGCAGAGTACTTCTACATTATAAAAATTACATATAACACATAATAATATGCTTTCAAAACATGCGAGTGTGGCGCGTGTATGTACGTACGTACCTACCAAAGTATATACATACATGCACATATATTCGGCGTTTACTAAATAATAATAATAATAGTAATAGAAAAATATACATTGTTTCGTTTTTTAAATGCAATAGAAAAAAATATGAATTCAGCTGCCAGAGTCGTCGTTTTTTCTCTCCTGATTTTCATGACACTCATTATTATCTCCTGGTTAATCTTTTGTACAAACTAAAAAAACATAACATTCCATTTTGAGCTGCTTATTAGCATTGTTGTATTAAAGCTGGATGGATGGAGTGAGTAGAAGAGCTAGTTTAAAAAAATATATTATCATGCTTGATGATAGGGGCCAGGTGTGCTCATTTATCGATTTGTAGGAGGGGCCACTTGGCAATGAATTCACTTTTTTCCTCTGAATATTGCTCACTCTGTAAAGAAGATAAATCCTGTGAGCTAAAAAAAAATGCTAAGTACATAATATATAATAAGCTCAACTCATACTCCACTCCTTTGTGTGTGTGTGTGATGAGATGATGGTGATGATGATCAATATCTTCTCTTATGAATATCACATCATAATAAAGCTGGTCAGAAAATCAGAAAGGCCATTAAGCCATTTGAGCATACACACACAAAAATAAAACAAAAAGTTGCCTGCCTTTTGCTGGCAGTGCAGTAGTAGTCTGCTATATAATATTTTGGCTTATCTTGCACATTAAATACGGAGGTATGGTTCAACCAAAGTTATTGAACTTGCTTTTTTTGGAAAGCATAGAGGGTAAATAAATTACGTGGCAAAAGTTAACAATATTGTTTTCAATGCTATCATAATAATAACTACATATATAATATGCAAGCACTATTATTATTGCTTATTATTATTATTGCATTGAAAGTGAAATGTACTACTATTCCCCTGTTGCTGGACTACTACTGTAATTGTATAGAACGAAACGAAACAATTCAAGTGTTAATAATAATAATAATAATACAAGGAATTTGGAATAAAAATGTTTGGCTTATTTCCTTAAAATATATACATATTTTTATTGTGCCTCCTTCTTCTTCCTTCACAACAAAGAACAATGTTCCATATAATGTATGCATTATTGAATGTGCTTGCTCGCGCTGCTCATAGGAATTTGTGAAGGAAGCTGTGAAGGTCAAGGCGTAAATGCAGTTGGGGTGATCATCATCATAATAATAAGCATATTATATAGTTAAGGGCAGCAGCAGCAGCAGCAACATCAGAGCTGCAATAAAGGGAATAACTTTGTATGACTCAAACCATTCAAGTAAAATCCTATTATGCAAGCAAGCGCTTTTGCTTTCAGGTCTTCACCAAAATGTTTTCTTCCGCACGTTTTTCTTCATGACATTATTACGATTACAATGACATTGCCAGAAATCATATATATGTATTTTACAATCTAGCAACAAAAAAAATTGTGTGATTATGTAGATGTGAGTGTGTAAAAACATAAACATGATCAAGTACGATAAAATTGATATTGAGACGCTGATTCAAGAGAAAATCTATATCATCAAATCATTAAAGAAAAAAAAGAAGGGTACGCCTAAAAATCATTTGTCGAGAGTATCATTGATAAAATGGCATAAAATATGTGCAATAAAAACTTATTTGGATTGATTGCAATATTGGAGATTAGATGTGAGATGAGGGAGTTTACATATGCCTTTAATATCCCTTTTATCTAATATGTGCATGCACTCTGCCTGATTTGCTTCCATTATTTTTTAGTGCTTAATACGTACAAGTAAAGTAATAGCAATGATGACGATTAGCGAGTATACAGGGTGATAGTTTATGGTGGATTGCATGCTCAATGCTCGCGTTTAGAATAGCTTCATAATAATCAACCTCATTGTCCGCAGTCCACACAAACCAATGACTAGACTAGACTTGGACTTGGTATAGAGGTATTAACAATATTAAGTTCCATTACTACAGCCTGTCTGGCCGTTAATTTTTTGCCTTTACTGTGTAATGTATGTATATACATTATATATTAGGTGTCCGTATTCCTAACACAACACACATGCAATTTAATGAAAACCAGCAACAGCTGCTCAGATCCAATAATTCATCCATTTTCTACTTTAGTCGAGAGAGACAGCCGAGCGAGCACTACTAAAGAGCACAGAAAAAAAGCAGCATTCACATTTTTTCTGTAGAAGTTGCAAGTGGCAATATAAGTCGTTGAACAAGGCAGACAAATAGACAGTTTTATCTACTACGCTCACACACACTTACTACATATCTCATCATTATCATCATCTCTCATGACACGAGATACGCTCTTGCACACACCAACAAACTGCAGTTCACAGTCCACACATAACAAACGGCATGAAGGAATAAATAATTCAATATGATGATCATGATCATCATCACATCATCCTAGTAGTAGTAGTAGTAGTAGTGCTTGTTATCTGGTTACAGCAAACATAACATCAACAACAGAAAAAGACATATATACACCAGGTAGTTTTTTTTGTGCCTTGTACACAAAAAAAGACAGATATACGGACAGACAGATATATGGAAAAAAGGGAAGAGGGTAGTACACAAAGTAGGGAAATTAGGGTCCTTTTCCTCCTCAACTCAACTACACTCATGAATTTCATTTGAGGTTTGTTGGAAAGGACTCATCATTATAATGAAATGTGGACATTCTAGAGAACAGCATGGTTTCACTTTACTCGTATTTATATTTCTAGCACATCACGACCAAAAACTTGACACATAATAATAACATGCGCGCATTCAATATACATGTGGTATTCATACGAAATGAAAATGAAACTCTTTAAATGTTAGAAATGACTTGAAGGTTTTTATTGGAGAATGGTTGAATAGCGTGTGATGATGAAGAGAAAAAAGGGATGATCGTGATGTGATCTCATAATAATAATAATAATACTGCACAAAGGAAGGAAGAAATATATCCAGCTTATTAATGTCAACTATGTATGTATGTAGAATTTTATAATAAGCTACTGTTTGTGTGTGTTGGTGAGTAGAACGAAAAGGGAACAATTAGTTTTCCAGTAGCACTTTTTTTCTCCTGGGCGTACATAATAAAAAGTTATTGTCTGGTTGTTAAATGCTATTTGTACTGACAATACAAGAGGGAAGCCAATGCAATAATATGTCGTGTCACTTCCAAATTCATTTATTTCAAACAGAAGCTCACACTCAACAAAGATAAATGCATGTAAATAGTTACTACAAGGGAAAAATATATAACAATAATAATAAGTTAGTATATTTGATACTTATTGTATTTTGATGTGTGTATGTGATTGTGTATGTGACGTGGTATATAGGTAAACATAATTTACTTTTTTTTTCGAAGAAAGCTTTTCACAAAATAAAAAGCCAACTAACTTCCCTTGCTTTCCACATCATTCTACTGTTTAGTATTATTTAGGCATCTTATTGTTATTATTAGGATTATCATAATCTTTTTCAATAAATCGTGGCAGAAAGAGAAACTTGTATAATTTTGTGTTTCTCGCTTAATACAAAAAAAATATCTACCATCCCGATCATTATCATTTTATTATTCGACTTGACTTTATATCCTACTCACCCTTTCTGTCATGTAGTTAGGCAACCATACTTTGATATTTTCTGCTTCTTCTTCTTCAATTATTGTTCAAAAGCATTCATCATTTTATACCATAAATATATTAGCTGACTCACAACACCCATTGAAATTGTCAATAAAAAAAATGTTATGTATGAAATGATTTTCTTACACATATCTATTTTTGCCTTTTTTTTCTAGAGATGTAATCCTCTTAAAAAGGATGATTATTACATTTACGAAATCTGTTGATGCCTACATGATATGTGCAAGCTTTATAAATAAATTTATATATTTTTTTATATATAGCCAAGCAATATATCGAGAGTGTTGAGTGAGGTGAGACTTAAAAGTAACAAAAAAATGTTGATGATGTTGAAGGCAAAAATAATCTTACATGCATCATGTGACGTCCGTTTGTTGTCATCATTATTTTCATTTCTTCAACTTTCGTCGTTGTTGTCAATACCTATGTTTATTTTTTTGTAACTTTCAATTATTTGCGGTTGTTGTGACTGAGGAAATAAGATGAGAGTAATGCAATGATCACGGTGACATTATTGTGTCGCATATTATAAAAAAGGAAAGGTGCGCACACACAAACACAAACTATGTTTTAGAAAAAATACTCTACCTTGTTGCGCATTACATTTGCACCCCCAATTTCACGATAAAATGATGATCACGCAATTTCTAAAATTTACTATTTTCTCCTTTTGTCATATTTTTTTGTGTGTACCACATAACATGACATTAAAAACAACAGCTATAGCTAGCGGAGCGTCTTATCTTGTTTATACCACCATCATCATCTTTATCCCTCGTTAGATTTCTTTAACAATTTTCAAATTTCAATTTCAACGAGCCGTCCTTCGTCTCCTCGTTGAGATTTTTCTTGTGTATTTTCCTCCCTTCTCCGTCTTGTTTGTGCTTCTGCATATATTTTCGTGTGAATGATTCCGTCTGTAATGTTTAACCAAATTGAGCCGCCAACTTCACCACCACCAATTGCAAAAAAAAATATATATTTTGCCCTGATCAAATCATCACTATCGACATTCGACATCGATTTTCTTCTTTTTCTTCGTTATTTTGCATATTATACATATATCCTTATTACTTTTGTGTGCTAATGTACAATATTTTTTGCATGTGTGTTGCACACGTATATTAAATGTTCTTGTCCCTTCTGTGACGGATTTATGGTGGTACTGAAAAAAAATCTCACAAAAAAATCTATCCTTGCAAAAAGAATGCCAGGCTAAAACGAAAAAAAAACTCCATCATTTTATGGGATAAAAAGAAAAAGGATCAAGAAAAACAAAAGTGGTGGAATTTTTGTTGAGGAGGAGGTTCGCGGTAAAGAAAAAGTATTCACAAGGTCACTGGTATCCGTTATCCGTACAAAAATCTTAGCCTTCTTGTGTGTGACGACGTATGTATAAGAAGTTTGTTCAATCATTCCTTTTTCTGGGTCTGGGTGATTGTGATGGGCAAAGCCATCGTCGCCTAAATGCAGATATACAAGAAAAAAGGCCACATGAATAAAATGAATGAAGACATAAATTGCATTATTTCTGCCATGTCGAGTCTAACCAAAGTATTATATAAAAATTATATAAATGTCATTTTGCCAGGTTGAGATTCATATTATTATAATGTTGTTGATGGTGGATGTTGAACATGAGTTGAGTGAGTACGTGATCACCCCANTATTATATAAAAATTATATAAATGTCATTTTGCCAGGTTGAGATTCATATTATTATAATGTTGTTGATGGTGGATGTTGAACATGAGTTGAGTGAGTACGTGATCACCCCACAAGAAAAATGCTTTAATGGGGCGGCGGTGTAGTGGTGGAATAAAAAAAAATGTAAAAGGACTAAAAAAAGATGAAATGATTTTTCATCATGAAAAAAAAAACACAACTCGAATAAAAAAAAGAAAAAGTGTAATCTCATGCACTTCTAAGGACAAATTGAATCATAACTTGTAACTTTGTCTGATCTCGTCCTAAATATGCGCGTCTCGTTATAATTTTCTCTATAGGACATTTATACATATTATTATAGTGGCTTATTATTATTCTTGATGTCGTTGTTGTGTTTAACTAATAATAAAGTTATAATAATAATGGAATGTATAAAAAAAGTTTTGGTGGTAGGATGTAAATGATAATAATAATAATAATAAGGTATAGGCAACAAACCTGCTGCTATTGTTGTTGTATGATGTCTGTCTTTTTGCTCAGGTTGCTCATTTTAATAGCTTACTTTTTTTGTGTCTCAGATTAAAAAAAAATAGTGAAATATATGGTCAAATGCCAGCTGGTGTGGTTTTGTATGAAGGATTTTTATATGATTTCACGCGATAAAGCCAAATTAGTACAAAAAAGTCAGTAAAAAAATAATAATATCCCCTTCATTTGTAAAAGAAGATAAGTCCAGCAGTCAAATCATATAGATAGGCAGGCAGGTGAACACAAAAAAATTGTGTTGGATGACGATGGTGGTGGCGGTGGTGGTTTGTGGGCATATATTTTTTTTACCCGGCAACACAACCCCTTACACTATATAATAAATAATATGCAATATGTTACGTGAGCATATTATCTTTCTTTTGTCAAAATATCTTTTGGTAGGAGGAAAAAAAATGCAGGTGAATAAGTATCAGTGATCTAATCCACCGCAACGCCACTAACCAACAACAAAAGTTTAATGCATGCAACATACATGGTACATATGATACACACGCTTTTTTACATCCTCTCTCCTGACATTTTCACACATGCATGGATTATTAGCTCGGCAGTGGTGGTGGTGGTGGAGGTTGTAGGTAGTCTACTTCTAATTTGTAGTTTTGGACTTGCTCGTGTTCACCATCAGCTCAACCTTGCTCCTGCTTCTTTCATTCTGGCCTGTGCTGATATTGGTATTGGTAAAAGGGGTTGTGCTGTGCACGTAGATAAAAAGAACTCACTTTTTATTTTGCTAACCGACCAACTTTTTCTTCTATATATTTTGCCTGATTATAGGTATGTGCGTATTAAACATATATGCTTTACCAAAAAGAAATGCTTATACACACATACATATTACGTAGGTACCAAATTATACCAAAGAATGCATGAAGAAATGGAATGATGTGGAGTCAGTTAAGGATATTTTGTGTGTTGCGAACTTGTGTAAATCACTTATCTCTTTTTTGCATGCAAAACATTTTTCTTTACAGCTTCTCCTGCTCATATACATAAGTCATTCGTCGTAGTAAGATTATTATTATTATTATATATGGTTGTCTTTTTTTTGCATGAGTACAATGCGATTTTGCACAGCTTGTTTTATGGATGCAAAAACTATGTTGCTATATTATTGCTATTGTCATTGTCATTCATTGCCGTTACATATTTTTTTATGAGTTTCTTTTTTTTCAACGTTGGATTTTCTGTTGTTGTTCTTGTTGAGCAGTAAAGTTACAAAGTGAGAGGCTTTTTGAAATTTAGTGATGTTTTAAATTGGAATGCTTTAAAAACTATTTATGAGAGTATATATATTATTATTAGTGTATGATCTTGCATATTGTATATTATATGCTTTTTAAGATGCTGTCAAAAAAATTAAAAGTAATTTATTTATTTACGAGAGTTGATGTGGATAACTGTAAAATAGTAGTAGTAGTGGCGTTCTGTTATGTTTGATATTTTTTGCTGTGAAAAAAGGAACATCTTTTATATTGGATATGATATGAGTTATTATATTACTGTATTGTTGCAGAAAAAAAGAATATAAAGCTTAATTTTGTTTTTGGCGACCATATTGTCTGCTGAAATACATTACTCTGGAATTTGTGTACGTTTTATAAAAATGTGGATTTATATCCTTGTTTTGTGTAAATAATAAGTTGTGCTGGAGGAAGCTGTTTTAGGCTATGAATTGTGAGATTCATAAAATAATCCAAGTCGCCATAATTTCGTGACATTTGACAAGGAACAGAAAAAAAATCAAAAATAATTGTATGATATAGCTTAAGTATATATTTATTTTTTATATAGCGTGTTTGAATGATCAGATCAGACCACTTTTCTGTCGATGATGCTGACTATGACTTTATTTTTTTATGTGGCATTTTGGCCTGTTAGAAGAAACAACTTTTATATTATTGTAGGTAGGTATAAATTCTAAAACAGGCGAGATTATTAAAACCAATGAAACCAGCAGTAAATATAATATGAAGTAGTTGTAGTCGGGTGCAGCAGCAGCAGCAGCAGCAATAACAACGACGACGACGGCATGGAATTAGTAAACAGGCAGATAGATTTTTATGGACAGCTTATAATCTATATAAGAGGCTCCCTTATTTGGAACTGTGTCAAGTTGTGTTTTTTTCTTCTCAATCTCAATACTCGAAACAACCTTTAATCCAACAATAATTTCATCTTGAACAAAAAAAAAATACAAATAACTTGAAATGATCATTATGTCTCCACATTGAATTGCTTTAAACTCGCAAATTATGGTTGGAGAAAAATCATCAAAAATCAAACTTTGATTCATATTACGTACAAGATCCATTAAGATTAGGTATTATTATGATTGTATGTTTGCATTGCGTTGCATGGGAGAATGATTCCGTGACACAATAATCGCATTTTGCAAAAATCCAAAGAAAAAACATTAAGTGTAATAATAACGTTGATTTTTTTTTGAATTGCTGCAAAATCCAAACTGGTTACAAGTGAGATTTGACATCACGTCATATAATATTCAACTTCTCAGTCATGTGCGTATGTATCCACTCCTCAAGGAACAAGAAACAAATAATTGTACACAACAGCCGTCATTTCAACTATGTAAGAATGTCAATCAAAATCAACTTGTTTCTTATTTACTCTCCTGACGACACACATCAATATGTAAAAACGTCTTGTGTCTGTCTCTCTGTCTAAAAAAATCGAATAGTGACTTATATTTTATGAAATAGTACAATGTAAATCTTTTTTTCTCGGTAAAACTTTGTAAAACATAATTAGCTGGAACTAGCATCATCATTCACATTCATTCACATATGACGTATGAATATATAAGCAGTCATGTTTTCCTGATTGAGGAGGAGTTTGGTAATGTTTTGCCTGTTGCACTTATGGCCTCTACTAATAATAACTTATCTGGAGAATTTGTGTGGCGTGGTGCGCAGTAAATTTTGATATTGATTACATAAATATTTTGATGTAAAAACATAACTTATTACTAATACTTTTAATTTCTTATAACAAACTAGTAATATGTGGATATGCATAATGTACACAGAATATAAATAAATCAGTTAAAAAATGCATAATAATCATATCTTTTCCATCATAGAGCTCCACATTACACAACATGTCAAAGCCCAATATTTAACATGTACCCACACGGAACAAAACAAACCTCTCTGAGATGAGATTCAGCGCATATTCCCAATCAAAATATAATATAAATATCACATGAATGTAATATGAGGATGTGCTAGTATAAAGAATCAAGTTTTTCCGACCTGGGTATATCATATTCATAACATAACGCATTTTTTCAAATTTATTGCTTGCATCGTAATGATGCTCTGGTTCTCTTTACTAATCCTTTATATTATTTATGTAGATTCTCCGTAGAAGATGAGGACTTTGGCAGCAGTTGAAATAAACATTTTCATATTTATTGGCTCTGTTTTAGTCAGAGAGCAGCCAAAAGGCCACGTAATAATATATTATAAAGGATAAGAAGGCAAAAGGGTGAAGTGATTGAATAAATATATAAGTACTTATTATGTTATGCAGCAATAGCAGTAGTAGTCGTACTAAATGTAGTTAGCAAGTTAGCAATAAAAGGCAACTTTATCATTTGAACTTGTGCACTGAAATAGGTATGCACGTATACTCTTCTGGTGCTGCACACTGCAGATACTCACTCACACACCAACGCGTGGTAATTTGATATGATTTATAGCGACACTCTTTCGGCAAAAAAAAGTAATTTAGGAGACATAATGATACTATTAATATTACCAGTACAAACGAGGTATCCCAATAATAAAACATGATTTTCTGGATGAACCATGACAAAAAATATTTTGATAATAAAATGTGATATTATGATTTACCTACGCATATATATATAGAGAGTCCCACCTCCTCCTCTTCTTCTTCTCCCTTTTCTCATCTTCTCCAAGTTTTATTATTTATTTATGTATGTTAAAGTGAAATGAATTATTAACTCACATTAACATCATTATTACTACATACATTTACTAATGTCGATGAACGAGAACGCTCATGCAAGCATAATGTCAAGATGCCAAGTGATCTTCTTCCCGGTACATAATATCATATATATGTTTTTTGGTTATTCTTCTTGCACACCACAACGAAAACGAGGCGTACTCAAAGAGTTAATCAGAAATTCGAATACCTATGTAGTTATGTATGTGTGTACAACAACAGCAGCAACAAATCAAACTTATTATAACGTAACATAAGGTGCCGCTGTTGCTACTGAATAGCATCATCAAAATACACTTATACATTTCACAATTCTTATCTTTATCATATCGCAATGATAATTTGATACTCAATCAATAAAAGGGCGTAAAAAAAGAAGAAGAAGAAGCTTCTTTTTTTAAATTTTAGAATTGGGTTAGTTTTTTTTTGTTGAGAAATTAGTTGGCACCACGCTGCTAAAATAAAATGTAAGCTGAATACAAAAAAGTATATATTTTACTTTTATTCTGAAAGTTATTGAATCTTTTATTCTGGTCAACTACTTGACTGCTTGCGCACATTCCGCTCACTATACAATTAGATATAATCATTCCTCATATTATACATCACATCCAGTCAGAATTTTTATGACAACATTAATTATAATTTTAATGTTAACATGAATCTTTCCAGTTTAAGGTTTTACTCTCTTTTTTGTAATTTTACACGGTTGAATGGTCAATTTTTTAAGCTAATTTTATGCAGCCAATATTTATTTTAATTACACGTTATTAGCTCTTGCCTCTCTCATCTCTCATCTTTTCATGCTAAAACGTTATTAATGCTGACATATGCACAGAATAAAAAAATGTATGGCATGAACTTTTTTCTTCCAAATGCTATAATAATAATTAGCCATCAACATTTTTGTTGTGCGTGTATAATTTAAAGTAATAAAGTGGTACTTTGGCTGCTACCGCGCATGCACGATCGACACACTACCTGAATCACAATGTTATATTGTCACACTTGACTTTGACTCAAAAGTTTATATCTTTTTTAATTACAAAAAAATGAAAGTTTAGCAAGGCTTTTTTTTGCATCTTCTTCATTTTTTTTATAGTTCGGTAGCTTTACCCATTTTTGAGATGCAAAGTAAATAAACAAACAAGAGATGTGTGTCCTTTTTGAAAACTATACGACGACATATTTCTTCACACCAGTAGCAAATAAAATGCACAACAACATATGTACATACCTACATAGGTACATACATGTATGAATAATATAGATACATTGTCAATCTAACCATACACAAAAAGGACTCACAAGTGTCACCTTTAAAAAATGTATTTTTTTTCTGGGATTTCGCAATAGCCATTTGCAACAAGATCTCGTGTGAAGGTTGAAAACGAAGGATGCATGCAAATCAGAAAAGTTGGATGAGATGAGATAAAAATGATGATGATACAAATGAAGATGACGATATATTATACTTTTTTTTAGCGTGCACACAATTCATAAAATTTCAAGAAAGTACTTATATATTTTATACAACCATCATCATGATCATCATCGTCATTTGAATTATATGCATATTTAAATGTGTAGTAACATATTATTAAAGGATGATATAATAACGAGTATGATGTGTGGGTGTCCACTGTCCACTTTGTCCACTGTACCACTTTGTACAGAAGAGTAGAAAAGAAAGATAAATTGTTTGATCTCGATTGCACAATGCATAGTATTATTATTACATATTAACATGCATTAATATATCACCTTGATGATGATGACTGCTTTTTTTGTGTTGTTATTATTATTGTTGCTGATGGTATGGTAGTATATGTATATACAGCTGTGTGGAGGAAGGATACGGTTACTTTTATGCTACATAATTCTTTTATATTCTTGAAAAGGTTATTCAATTACAAAGGACATGTAATAATAATAAAAATGTTTTTTTGTTCAAATCTGGATATATGGTTACGTGGTGCACAATGGAAACTTGATATTTTCCATAGAAGGCTTGAAAAAGAACAAAAAAACGAAATGTGGTTGTGTCGAACGGAGATTTATCTTTCTTTTATATCAGCATAGCACCAAGTATAAAAAAAGCATAATATTATATCGTTCTAATGAATTGATACTATAAAAGTACACAGTAATTTGAGAAAGAAGCCTTATAATATTTTTTTTCAAGCTCTCTGTCTGCTGTACTCCTAATTGTACATCTTCTACTACTACAATAAGTACTTCTTATGGAATTTATCATGATGATCATGATCATCATCGGCCTTTCTTTTTCTCAAGGAAGAAAGGCGAAGATACTGAAAGTGGTTTTAATACAATTAGGCACGGTGTATTGTTCTTGTAATCATATGATACAATAAATGCTTCATTTGATGATGATGATGATGATGATAATACACTTTCTGGTATATAAAAAAAAGTGGAGCGGACCAGAAAACGGCAGTTATCCATGCTGCTGCTCCTATGAAAAAAGAAGAAGAATAAGTGGATTAAATTGTGTATGAAATTACATGGCGATATCTAGTAAAGGGCAGATACAAAAAAACAGCATTTTTCGATCATCATTATATTAGATTGTAGAGAAATATGTCTAACAATAATAGTTGGTGGTGTTGGTTAGGAATTATAAAGCGGATTTTTATAGAGAATATTGTTATCTGCCGCGTGTGCTGCAACTATAAAGGATGTACATATGCTGAAAATATATATGAATGAATGAATAAAAATATAGGTATAAATACAACAGAAATAAAATATACAGACAATGGCCGTTTATCTTCAGCGTTACCTTAAAGATACTCTGCTGCTGGCCGCTGAGGTATAAAAATATGAAATGTTATTTGTAGTAGCAACATGTTATGTTATAGTGTAAATTTAATGTTATTGTTGAGTCTGATTTAAACCCGACGATGACAGCTGTGGGAAGAAAAAAAAATAGTATCTTTGGTGGATGGATATGGTTTAAGGGGAATAGAAGGGGAAATTGAATTCGTAGAGTAGATTTGGTTTTTAAACAACCGCCCATTCCGGATCCTAAATTTAAGTTTGGTGCAGAGATAAAATGACTTCTTCGGGCTATCTTTTTTTTGCTACATTAATTTTGAAAAATACAAAAAAAAAATTTACAGAAAAAAAGACTAGACAGAAAGTTTTAAAATATATCTTTGTGTACGTTTGCGTGTATAAATGAATCTTGTTTTTTTTTTGCTTTATTGCTGCTTGCATATGATGTTGTTGATGATCATGATTATCATCCCCATTATCCCGTAGTCATCATTGGTGCATTGCAAATTGCAAAAATATTATTATTGTTTGGTGAATTTGAGCATAATTCTATGTGCAAGGTGATTATGTGGTTTATGCCAACACAGCAGCAGCAGCAGCAATAGTACAAATTACCAAGCCAAGTCATGCCAAATCATTTTGGTGGCAGAGGAGAAAAAAACAACTGCTGTTAGCAGCTTATTTGCTTTGGGCTAAAAAAGATTCAAAAACACGGTATCGGTCTAAATATAGCTTTCTGTGTAGCAAGTCATCAAAATCTATATAGACGATTTTCTTTGTCCTCCCTCTCTCTCTCCCTTTGCCCAACAATCGTGCAAGTAATGTCATGTTGCTGATTTTAGAACAAGGGATGATGATGAGGTGAGCAGATTGTCATTATTGTTGTGTTTTCACACTTAAGCATATGTGTACTCTCTCTCTTAAATCCCGTGTAGCACACACACAACCATTCAGCCTCGTTCCTCATTCACTTCTAATCTGCTATAATTAGACCTATAATTAATGCTAATGAGCCAAAGATAATAATTACACATGGATGAGTAGTAGTAGTAGTAGTAGTAATAGTAGTACAAACTACAAACACATAACAACAAAGTGCTTCACTTTCATTCACATAATTTGTAGTATACAACAGCAGCAGGAGCAGCATACAGCACACTCACTGGCTGAACTACATTTGATTAGCCATGGCTTGACTTGACTGACAACGACAAGAAGTCATGTTGATGATGTTGATTCGTTCGAAAATGATGTCGCTGCCAGTCAAGTCCTATGTGATGTATGTTCATGTGTTCCTACTCATAAGAGCAGGGCTCAAATAGGTACTTTAAAGGGTTATTAGGACTATATTTCTCAAAAGAGAAACAAACACAAATGATGATGACCAGCATAAATATACCTACACATAACAAAATCCCAGCAGAACTTGTGATGATGATGATGATGATGATAAAACTCTCAAATTCCTTTTCATTTTCTCTGGCAGGCCAAAAGGAAACCATATAGTTTTTTGTTGCAGTAGGCGACAAGAAGATAATGGGGATGATGAGGTGTATTTCTGTTGTGGTAAAATACTCTTTTGGGTAAAGACTATATGCTTTTTTGGGGCTTGTGAAAAGTATCAGATAGGTGCCAATTAATCATGTCAAAAGAGGACAAAAGGTGTAAAAGATGTATGGGATTATTAATACAAAACTCGATGAAACAAAAAACATTAGCTTGACTTGTAGGAAATGTGTATCAAGCTTGGATAGTCATAGTCATCACATCATCATCATCACACGTCATCGTCCTCATCAATCATCATCATCATGATAAGCTAAAACTAAGCTAATATACGTACATATACAGTCCCCAAAACATCAGAGACCTGCTGCTCTGTTGCTACTGATGAAATAATGAAATATGACACGACCAAGCCCCCGTTGGCTGGTAACCACACTACTGCTGCTGCTCTATGCTCTTGCTCTCACTTTGTAATTATAAATATACCATACCTGGTCTGTTTTATCCATTATCATCATCATCATCATCAACATCACAAAAAGCTACATTGACTTTTTCTCCTTCTTCTGCTTGTGTGCACATAAAGGCAGCAGCAACAACGCCAGGAAAGCCGTGTTTTTTGTTAAACAAAAGTATGACAGAAGTTGACACTTCAATTATGGGAGCTTTTTGTGTTCACTAGATAATGGGTTTGACGTTGACATTTCTGGGATGTACCACTTCCTCATTAGCACCATATGTGTTTGTATGCGCGGGTTTTTGTGACCCAAAAATCTGTGTCGTCTTGTTTCCTATCTGGATTTGATGATTGCCAAGCTATTATTGTTATTATTATATTACATATTACATGGTTTTGCCACGGACAAAAGTGGAAATGGTCACGATCTAGTACTGAATTACTATAATTATCAGCAGTGTGTTTTCTTTTATAATAGGTATAACATCCTATTAGAGTGGAAATAGGCCAAATTGTATAATAATGAAAGCAAGGTCAACACACTCGGTCTTAAATTTTCAGGAAAAACGTATATACATATGATCCATCTCCATCTCTGCTTTTTCGTATAAAGCAACCTGAGATTTACAGTAATAATAACCAATTCTTCTTGCTCTTTGTGTAAAAATAGTAGAGTGCGAGCTTCTTAATGTGCACACTCATCAGCACATCATCAGTCTTTTCAATATTTTATCTGATTTCAAGGTAGAAATATAACAAAAGTCATTAAATCCAATAATTGTATGGAGTCAGCATATTATATATAACGTGATCACTGATCACATATTATTCTTGTCCCCTTCACCGATCTATGCAATAAATTATCTGAAGCTCACAAAAAGCCATAAAAATATATGCATTTTTTACCTTCTCTCTTTACCACACAAACAGCAGTGTGTGTTAAATAAAAATTGGAGGCAATGTGCACTTGCTAGATCACTCTTTATTTTTTTTACTTGATTGATTGATTGGTCAGCATTACCAACTTACCCTGTTGAAGGTTGTTTGCTTCATTAAACTAAAATTAATTTAAATTACCAAGAAAGTTTTCCTGATGTATTTATGTTTTTACAATTTTTTTATCGCTAACAAGCGACGTCTCTAGCACTCAACTCAATAAGCGTCAGACAAGAGGTGTCGTCGTAAAAGTATGATGATATGTACCTATGTATATTGGTAGAGACATTGAAACAAACACGTGTACCACCTGTACAATCAAACAAATAAATTAAATTAAGAGTACAAGTATATATAAAGCTATATAACTCGGCAAACATTGCGAAACTACCTTTTCATCATTCCTTTACTCAAGGAATTCCGTTTACTACTATCACCTTTATTCCTTCAGTCCGCAAAAACTGTCGAAAAATTTACGAGGCGATGAAAATAATGACAGGAGCACAACGCACGCGTCAATTCAATTACTATTTTGTCGTTCAAGAACCAGTTATCCTTTTTTTATAAACACTCTTGCATTTTAAAAATAGTCTGTGCATGTGTGTGTGTGTGTGTGTGTGTTGTAAATTGATTGTAGTACAGGACAGAAGTAGGTAAATATGCAATGTACCTATTTTTGATATCAACTTAACTCAGTTTACTACTAAGCAAAATGACTTAAGATATATGCATAGCTAGTCACATAATCAAATAACTTCAATGTAACCCAAGATGATAATAAAAAAGTTGCTTTTATGCAATGTTTGTGTTTATGATCATCCCCATATCACATATCACATCCCATAATACCTAAGTATATAAGTGCTAAAAACTGCGTTGTGGTAGTAACTTCCATTCTATCTGGGTCAGAAACCAGCGGTGGTAGCGGTAGTCATCTCATATTACTGAAAAAATCCCCAGTGTTCTTTTGTCATCATGGAGTGTGGAATAGGCTCATGCATATTATTCGGACTTGAACATAATAAATACATACATCTATATATCTCAACTACATTATAAACGTATTATGTTCCTGCTGCTGCTGCTTCACAGAACCTAGTGATGATAATAAAAGTGGCAAATGCGACAATGATCCTTTTGTAAAAAAGCCCAGAACTCTACCTCCATTTATTTCAAATTCATAATAACCACTGCTGCTGCTGCTGTTGTTGCTCTCTGCTATAATACGCTCTTGCCATCTCTTACATATTTTTCGTTCTTTGAATTTTTTTTTGCATACTTAGGCACGCATTTCCTCTTTGCTCAGCTCAGGTAGCAAATAAAAAGGACGAAATCATTTTACGTTTCTAACATACATAAATACACTCACAGTATGTCATGGCCCGGCCTGGGGTTGACTTTGACTTGGTCTTTTTTTTATATACATACATCCTTTTCATATGTTAACTCTAACCTGTTAGTAGACAAAGTCTGTGTGGCATCTCGTGTATAGTAGTATAATGTATTTGTATTCTAAACTCAGGTTGAAATGTTTAAAAAGAAACATTTTTATTTTTTAAATTCTTTTTATGTAATAATATGTAAATATCTTCAAGTGTACAAAGAGAAGCTAAAAGAGCTCATACATGTATAAGTGCTCACGTAATATGATGTTTTTAGCATTTAATTTCATCCTGATACGAGTGTACACCTAAAACTGAGTGACCCATTTTCATTCACTTTTAAAACTTGACTTGACTTGGTTTCTTTCTCAATTGACTACCTACTACCATAAAGTAATCTAATGACAAGACAAAAAATTGTCCTTTCAGACAGGATGATAATGTGTGTGTGTGTGTGTGTGTAGGCTGTTGTGTGCCATCCTGTTGAGTCGCAATAAAAAAAGATTTTACATGGAGGAGTGTTTGGATTATTGAATTGCGCCGAATATTCTAACACTTTTTCTTAAACGAAATAATTCATAGATCATTTTTGTTATTCCAACATACTTTCAGAGAGAGCGATGAAGATATAATGATGCTAAGAATTGTTGACAAAGGGTAACATAATATCTTTTTCCTCTTTATTTTTTATTTGTTACCCTTTTCCTACCTGCCCACACCATCAACAAAACTATTTCGTATAGGTATATAATATGTAAAGAGAATAAAGACAGGATGTGGTTTTTGATAAAGAAAAAAAAGTGAAGACACACTTCACAGGTGATACATTATCCATCAAACACGAAACTCAAGAAATAGGTATTTAGGACAAAGTTGATGACAACATCATAAACCAGCAGTAGCAGAAAAGTATTTTTTTGAAGGTTTATACTGATATGCATATAAAAATAGTTTTTAATTATGTACGTCAGCAGAAATAAGAAGCTTTTACAAAAATACATACAAAAACTCTCATTTTACTACTCCAACTCCCTTTTTGTAAAGTGTATTTCGGCAGTCGTCGTCCTCATGGTATGTAAAAGAAAGTAAAGTAGTGAATAAATAATATCAACAAAAAAATATGTTTTTGATATATTGAGAGCTTGTCTCCCACTCTTGTAGATGTTTTGATGATGTTGATCTCGATTTTACAAAACAACTTCCTGTTCCGCTCCCTTTTTATACACCATACACGCAACTTTCCCAAAAATTTTTTTATAAATATATAAAGGATGGGAGCCGGTAGTTGGTGGTATTTTTTTCTAAAAAAAATGAATTAGAACGTTTAGAAACCAAACTACTACCTGCCTGCGTTGGTTACTATTATTAATATTAACATTTTTGGTAATGTAAATAATACATATGTCGTTGGTGCCGCTGTTTTTAACCGGGCCCTACATTTATTTTATTCGTTATTCATAGGATTCATTCATAATATAACATTACATTCCTGGTAAAAGAAACATGTGTATATGTAGAACTCATTCAACAATGAGGATGACACGGTCCAGTTTCAATGGAGGCGTTTACAATTTGTAGTTTTCCATATACAACAACATGAAATACACACGACAAAAGAGTTGTTTACTATTATTTTAAGTGTGTGTCTGGTTGAATGGGTGTAATGGTGGTGGGGATGAATGAAGGTTTGTTGTAGTTACTGTAACTTCCTGTTTGAATGTAAGAGAAGATGGACGAGCGGATAAAAGGGATTCACCTTGCCCTCAAAATTTCATCTAGTATACTTCACTGCTACTGCTGCTGCTGACACGCAGACAGAGTACACACATAGTTTACGTAGTCAACTCAGGTATAGATATACCATTTCCCATCATTATGATTCGACTGAAATGGCCATATTTCTAGTTTTATGGGCTGTTTGGTTCATCCCTCGCCTCTGAAATCCAAAATGGTATATAAAATAATAATAATAATGCCATACATTCGAGCAGGCAATGTAATGTAACCAAGTCATTTTTTTGTAATGAAATGAATATTATACGAGAATTATGTGGAACTTGAAAGTAAAGCTTTCTGTGCTCACTGGTCGACATGTGCGAAGCGGTGCAAGGCCCGGAAATGGCGTCTCTTTTACAAACTATTGTTGTTCCCACACAAACAGAACTGTAGCAAACAACCCGCTCAACATATTATAAAGTAAACAAAGGTTTCCTCCAGTGTGTAGATTGTGCGTACTTATGATTGTGTTTGTAACAAGCTAGAATATAGAGTATACGCTCACTCAATTTAAATTTAACAATAATAAAAATACCGTGCAGTGTCCTATTTTGAATAAAATATATTTTTTTGGGCTAGGCGAGTCCGATGAGTAGAGGAAGAAAATGTAACTGTAGTAAGTTGATTGTGTGGGCGTTCCTGGCATAATAT
>JAHZNC010001000.1:0-19286 GCA_027744095.1 Zhuqinia jingwanae
GTCTGAGGTGGGATCAAATCCGTCAGCACCTTCCAGTGCCAGCAGTACTAGTTATCATTCTTCCTCGCAGCATCATCATAACAGTCACGGTCATAGTGGCAGTGTTTCCCATTCACATGCGTCTCCAGCAAATAACATTGATTTACATGGAATGTCGCCTGTTGGAATGAAATATAGCTATTCTTTGCAGCGGTCTATGCCTTAAAACTGATGTGCCGTATTAAGTGCATTAATTAACTTTAAGAATACTTACTCCAAATCAAATATATGTTAACGTTAATAAACAATTGACGAAATTATAATAATTATAAAGTGTACAAAGGTACAAATGCTTGCTTTGTAACAAAAGTATCCTGAATGAAAATATTTCCGCGATGTAGTTTAAGGTATTAATTCTATACAGCTCTCAGAACGGGTTACTGTTTTAATTTTTTAAATGCTAACACTAATTTTGACATTACTGCTGTTGCACCTGTCTGTAAAAAAATATTTTGATTCGTTACTGAACCATACTATTCCAAGTTAGTACATATACCTAATAGGAATGTACACATGTACACGTGATAGGAAGCATTTCAAATGACTTGTAACCGTTTTGTAAACATTCTATATATTAACAAAAGCAGGCAAATATTGTTAACTTTCAATGCAGATTTTTTGTTAAAACACAAGGTACTTAAATTATATTAACTGTCAATATCCTGTCTTAAGACTAAATGTATTTTAACATTATGCAGTTTAAAACATATGTATGTAGATAATTTATATTTATGATGATGTATGAATGTCGTTGCCAAACATGTTGCAATGATATACTTTTTAACTTGTATTGACAAATGACCAAGAAAATGCTGTAATTTTCATGTTATGTATAATTTTCATGCAAGTCATGTGTATTTTGTACTGTTACTTCGCAAGTCAAATATTTAATGCGTATTCATAATAAAAACGAGAAATGTTTCATTATGTGCAAAAATAATATGGGCTAGATGACGGTTCCGTGTTTTGATATACAACATTATTTATTTCAAAAATTTAATCAAGTGTTAAAGTCTCTACTTCTTGCGCTTAGATTGAGCTGCAGCCTTTTGCTTGGCAGCTTCCTCTGGATTTTCAGCAGCTTCTTTCGCCCTCTTAGCTCGGATTCCTACCAATTTAGCATCAATACGTGCTTTCCTGAGGCTAACGAAGGCGCTAAAGTTCTTCTCTTCCTCTGTAGGAACACGTGCTCTTTCCTTACGGTTAGATTGGCGGATGGGCATCACAGGTCCCTGGAGTTGGGAAGCCATTTTGATCTCCTCCGCCTAAAATTTGACAATTTACATTGCATAAGTACAAACAATACTTCAACGGAAACATTGAACAAAATTATTTTTCAGCAGTGGTATGTATTGTATGTATGTATTATACCACTACGACTGAAAAATAATTACCGTATTATATACCGTATATAATCTGACAAACTTACGGAAGAGTCACCCTTGTTGACCTTCTTGCTGTTCAATGGGAACAAGATCAATTTGGATCTGTATTCCTTCAACCTTTGCACATTTTGCTGAAGAGACTCCAATGACCTGTTCTTTCTCCTGTGATCCACGGAAATGCCGATGGTCCTGGCAAAAGCGGGGTTGAGACCGGCCCTCTTGATTTCTTCCAAACTAAATCCACGACCAGTTCGAACCTTAGTGTGATACCTGACGGTTGGGCATCGAACAACGGGACGAAGAGGTCCGGCAGCTGGGCGAGGAGCAATGGCACGTGCCTTCTTCAGACGGTTTTGATGTCTGCGCTGCTTACGTGCTGGCTGGGCGAACCAAGTCCTCACATAGGATTGCCAGTCCTTGTGGAAATGCCCATTGGGCACCATGTTATTCCTTTTAGGTGCCATTACGAACGTTTACCTACAAAAAGATTAAATAGATTAATTGCTTCAATCGAAACAGAATATAAACCGCTGGCAATAGTTTTATCATATTTCAAACAGATAACTATAAATAAATCGGTTGCTTGTTTGCTATCTAATTAACCCTCTCATAAACCTAATCACATGTTCTGAGTTACAAATTGTAACTTACAATAATGTCAACTAGATCATCAAAATATTTATAAATACACCTTTTAAAGTGCAAAAACTCTTCCTGTCAAACACACTAGTCTTTAAACTTTAACGATGCCACTTAACCTACATTAAAACACTTAAATTTCAAAAATGAAGCCAACTATTACACATTTAAATGCACCGAGTTTCTTGTTTCTTTCTAGTCTTCTTACCTAAATTTGCTCTTGATTTCACTACAACAATATTAATTATGTTGAAAATATAGATTACTTTTGATATTAATTTACCACATCAATCTATTTCTTCAATGATAATCAGTTAAACATATTTAAAAATTTAATTAACTTACCTGAAATCAAAATTTCACCTATTTTACTGATCTTAATCCTTCTGAATGGAATACAAAAGCATCCAGCAGACGAGAGCAGTATGCCAAATTGCCGAAACAGTGTTGTTCACGGTGTGCTTAGATTTGAACACGCACCTTGTTTCGTGCTTCAGCCAACACTAGATTCCACCATGAGCTTTTCAGGAAGTAACGTAGATGGCTGTTTAGTCGTCTTTGTTCACGATGGGTTTCTTTGTTTACAGATAGTTGGAACGGTGTCCCAGGAATCCCAGTCAAGTATCCCCATTATTTCATGACGTACTTTGTTTACGGCGGTAACGACTTCAGCTGGTGATGTTTTGAAAGATTGTCAGAAGTTGTCCCGTTGAAATTTCCACCTTGTCACCTTGTCCAGTATATTAGCTGACTTCCGGTTTTTAAAAGGAAACTGAAAATGCAGGTGCAGAGTGTGAAAGTTATAAACTACAGTGCATTAGTATTCGACCTTATACAAGAAACTTCATAGCATTGTACAAGGAGACAAAATGAAGCAACTATGGACTTTCGGCATAGTTGTAAATTTATTCCTGTTTTATTCCATTTTCGATATTTATTTCAAATCACCTATTGTGCCTGTATACCGTCGTCATAAATTAGAGTCAAATGTCGTGCGAGCACCGTTCAAACGCGCAGTGTTCTTCAGTGCTGATGGGTTACGGGCAGAAACCTTTTTGACTCATTCTGATCGCCGCCCTTATCTTACGTACACAAATTATTTTCTTTGGGTTAACTGACACTAATAACTGTCATATGAAAACTGGTAGGATTTATGTATTTTTATGTCCTTTCAGAGAAATTATGAATCGAAAATCTTGTGTTTGGGGGATTTCGGACACCAGTGTTCCAACCGAGTCGCGGCCCGGGCATGTCGCCCTTTTTGCTGGTTTTAATGAAGATCCATCTGCTGTGTTTACTGGATGGCAGGAAAATACTGTTGAGTTTGATACAATTTTTAATCAGTCATCTTCTTCGATTGGTCTGGGCTCGGTTGACATTATCAGAATGTTTGCCAAAGGTA
This sequence comes from Zhuqinia jingwanae, assembly GCA_027744095.1. Classification (NCBI taxonomy): domain Eukaryota; kingdom Metazoa; phylum Arthropoda; class Collembola; order Entomobryomorpha; family Paronellidae; genus Zhuqinia; species Zhuqinia jingwanae. The sequence goes on from JAHZNC010001000.1 coordinate 3,466, forward strand.
CCCATCCACAACAATATATATTCGCCGTCTTAAGCAGTTAAAATTTTATTTTCATTCATATAACATTGAGAAATGAGAACTGGTCAATAAAATGTTTCAGGTGCCGCAGAAAATAAAATGTTTTCTGCCAGTTATCCCAGCCAGTGGCAAGATTTCATGGCTGATGATTTAACTTATTTGGATTCATGGGTGTTCAACTACTTGCTGAATATGGCAAATGAAAAGAGATTACCAGCGTCACAAGAAGCTGTTATATTTCTTCATTTGCTGGGGATAGACACGATTGGACATTCCGCGAAACCGGAATCAGAGTATGTTTACATGATTATCATTATGGATTATGATGGGTTATTTGAAGTTGATGAATGAGATTTCTTTATAAAGGCAAGGTTGATATTGAAACATGCTTTTCTTCACGGAAATGTTTTCAAGTTGAGTAAAATAAAACTATAATGCAAAACTTTTGCTCTTTGCTTGATCTAGTGCATACATAAAAGCCATGGAATATGTTGATGGAATCGTCAAAAAAACGGAAATTTTAATTAATGATTATTACAAAGATGACGATACGTTATATGTGTATACTGCGGATCATGGGATGACTAATTGGGGTATATTAAGAAAAATTAATTTATATTTATACCAGCATATTATATGACTTGTTCCACATAATTTGTACTTGACTCAAATTTGTGAAGGATCTCACGGGGATGGTTCTGATCATGAAACTGAGACTCCTTTCGTGGTATGGGGAAAAGGAATCAGGTTAGTAAAACAATAGTTAAGTTGCTTCCTGAAAGAGGAAGATGTACGTGTGTTTATCGTGTATTTTCCCATTTCTTCATATACACCCACCAGTAAATCATCATCAGAGCCTGTCCGCCTTAAGCAAGTTGATTTCACTGCGTTATTGGCAGGATCTCTTGGTATAGGATATCCAAGTAATTCGCAAGGACGTTTCCCGTATTCCTTCTGGGAGGATCAGCAATTTGCATTTGAAGCGCTGAAAGCAAATTTCTATCAAATTTTTGACTTGATGACAACAAAAAGGCGATTGATTGAATCCCACAGAAATTTTCCTATAGACGAGTTTCAAGATGAAAGCCTGATTCTAGTCAAACTAAAATCTGCTCTCGCAGTAGGAATTGCAAAGGAATATAACAAGGGGGTTGGTTCAATAATTTATGATGAAGAAAAGACTAATTCCTTGATATTTTCTATTCGTAATAAGAAATTGTTTGTTTTCTCCAACTTTTAGATACGAATTTTGAATGAAGCTATAAGCATGGCATTAGAAGGAGTAATATATTACGAGCGTTATGATGACCAACTTCTTACCGTGTTTATTGTGAGCACCAATTTGAGCTGGATACTTATAATTTCTTATATAATAGTTAACATGAATTCATCTTACAATGAAATAAAAACTCTGAGGATATTCTCTGGTTGGGATGCTATAACATCTTTGTTGATGGCTCCATTTCTTACCACAGGTAACTTCTATAATATGAACACGTACTACTTCCTTTCTTTTGCAACATAATATTTGCAGGATATTGGGATCGTTTTTGAAAAATGTATTATCACAAAGTGCATACACAATCAACAATTGAGTTGAATATAAATAGCCCATCATCCCAAAAACTAAAAAGATGAATGCAGATAACGGATATAATATTTTTTCCTATTCCTTGTATTTACAGTGGTAATCGGATGGAGTTTATGGAGATTTCTATATGGATTTTTTCCGGTCTACCTGGTCCTCTTACTTCTAAAACTGGTTGGATTTAGGGGGCCCGGTGCTACCCGTTTACTAAATACTCGTGCCGGGATCAACAGTCTTTTCTTGCTCTTAGTTTTTTGTGCACTTGGGGTTGAGATATTGGTGAATAGCTTTGACAAACGGGGTGCCCTTAGCATTGGTCTTATTGTGAATGCCATATGGTGCGCTCATGCTAAGAAGGTGAGCAGCTGGCAGAAGGCATTATTTTTCGTAGCGGTGGCTTTACTTGCTATTTTCCCCATGATGCCTGTCATAGGGGCGAGAAGGAGCCCTTTATTCATGTGAGTCATTTTCTTTATTATTTTTTCTCCTCTTTTACTTTTATCATGGCTTTTGTCACAAGGACTTTCAAGGTGTTCTGCTTGCAAGCAAGCACTACTGTACTTTGCTTGAATGCATGTTCTGATAACTTTACGAATTCATTATTGCAGTTTTTATATTAAAAGGTTTGTTGGGCTACACAGTCAGTTGCATGTTGCATATTTTATTACATACATACATAGGCCCGTAGAATTGTTGATTATTGATCGTAACTTATATACCCAACGTAACCACATATATATAAAATATAACTTGAAAGAAATACATACGCGCACGTATCAAGCAAAACCGTCAATTAAAGGATGAGACCTTCCCTTTTAAGCCACAGAAGATGGTATGGGACCTTTTCTTTCCTCTTTGTACATAATTCACCGATTATATTGCGTCTCTCGGTTTTATTCACTTTCAGCTGAATTTGATTGTAAAACATGTTACATGTAAGCTTCCAGAGAGGTAACAATGCAACGTAAAAACTTTCTTTCTCTGAATCAAGTGACAATATGATTCCCCTCTTGTAAAAATAATATTTTCCTGGTTTGTACATTCAAAGATGCAATCTTTATTAAGGACCGTTCTCAATTGTCAATACTCCAAATCCTCCTCAAATCTGGTGGTGTGTGTGTATGTGTGAACGTTCGTGGTCTCCAGACCCCATAGTTCAACCGATTTGAATTTTGAACCTAATTTGGTGTTACCTTATAAGGTGTAAGGATCCTTATAACTTTCAAGCCCTCCATAAGATCATTCCTCTGGCTGTAGGGGGTCAACAATCATGGAAAACTTTAACTACTTTTCTCAAAACGTGCATAAATATAATAAAATAATAATGCATCATAATACCAAGATATATTAATAGTAATAATATAATATTAAGCTTTAGCGGTCCTTAATTTAAGCTTTAATAAATTTATTTTGCCATTGTCTCTTTTCTTTGCACTTTGTAATGAAAATGATGTGAGGGGTATATTTATGATTAAGAACCTAAATGGCATGCTTGAAGACATACCTTTGAGCAATGCAATGAAAAAATATTCACAACAGACCTAGTTTAAGTCATATACCCTATCTCTCACATTATAATTTTGTGGCGTGTGCCTAGTGCCTTTTCATTTATAAAATAAATTTTCTTCCAGACTGTACGTACTTTTGCATTTGTATTACTGCAGGAAAAATAATATGAAGCATAAAAATGTTAATTGAAGTTTAAATGAGAGGACATTTCAGGACATTTTTCTTTAAAAATTCCAATTTTCCGTTTTGATTTTATGTTTAGGACTTTGGGACCCGTTGTTTCAACCGCTCTCGCTGGTACCTTTTTATATATACGAAGTAAAAAAATCACCACGGTTTGTTGGAGAGACCACTATATTCTTGGAGGACAACTAGTACTTTTATTTCTTGTGTCGTTATGTTGTCACTTTCCCACCCTCCCATTCACTCGTGTGATTGCTTGGACATCACTTGTACAGTCTTATTTTCTGCCCATCTTCACTACACCCGAAACCGTTACCGGTCGCCTTCTATCTATGTTTTTGGCAATTGCCAGTCCTTTTTCCCTCATCAGCTTTTCCTATGAATCCCTGTTTTTGCCAAGTCTATTTCTTGTTCTTATGATACTACTGAAGATAGAAATGTCTCAAGAAAACTTGGAAGATTCATGGACGGACTTCATGAACATCAGTACTGAGAGCAGGGAGCGACGAAAGCTCTGGGAAAGAGTCGACCTTCACCAAGCTGTACGAAGAGCATGGTTACATGTAAGTTTTTTTCTTCGATTTTTTATGCGAAAGGTTTTCTTTTAAAAGCCCGTTTCTCCCAAAAATGGTACGGAAGAAGAAATTAGGGTAGTAATAGAAATCAGGATATAAATAAAGTAACGAAATGAAAAGAAATATATTTAATATAATGTATATGTGGCGTAGTACTAACGTACTCGAGAATGACTCGAGATGAATAAACCTTTCAGTTATTGCTGTAATTATTTTTAAAAGAGAAATGCTCATATTTTGAAAGAATGCAGAGAACTCTTTATATCTTAAAAATGCGGAGAAAAAAGGGCATGTGAGCCATTTTCAATCTGACAGATTCAGTGCTTTGAAATATATATACTCACAAATTAATGCACATATATATTACTTGTTCCCTTTTATTTGCAGCTGTTTTTTGTAACGTTATCATTTTTTGGAACGGGGAACATCGCCAGTGTGAATTCATTTGATCCCAGTAGCACTAGGTGCTTTGTGAGCGTATTCAACCCATGGACCATGATGCTGGTTCTTATAGAAAAGATTTTGGGACCGTTCCTTCTCGTGTCCTGTTTTTTTCGAAGGCTGCTATGGTCCAAGATACAGATTGAAAGAAGCTTTCTTATAGTATTGCTTCTTTGCCAAGGAATGAGTCTACATACCTTTTTCATGGTAAAAAATCAAGGGTCGTGGCTGGAAATTGGCACTTCCATTTCACACCATGTCATTGTCAATGCTACCACATTGTGCTTGTTCGTTTTGCATTTCATTGCAGACTTTATAATGTCATATGAGTTGGGATTCATAGTTGTCAAAAATCGGCTAAATATTCCTACTTCTGTTAACCCTAAGATTCAGTGAGAATTTATATAATTTTTATACGATGTTCGATGTTAGAAATTTTATTTTTAAAAATCTTTAAAATAAGGTTGGGTGCACCTTTATCACGTTGTTTTTTCATGTACCCTTGTAAGTTTTTTTTGTATTATATTTTTTTAAACAATATACTTTCAACTTTACAATATATATATATCTGTATACCATATTCCTGCCTCTGCCTACATTAAAAAGTTCAATATGAAATGTGTATAGTCACTAGTCAGTATACTTTCATTCAGAACGGAATACATGCGGCGTTAATTGTTGTCTGGCCTGACCACATATATTATTGTTTTACTCTGGTCAATAAAATAAAAACTTGAAAAACTTTTTTGTCTCGCTTAAAAAATGATTGAAGGAGTATGTCATTATGGGTTGTTTACAGACCATTGTAATTTGGCGTTGCTTTACTTTACATTAACCTGACTTCAATAAACTAACCCCAACAGCAGTAGCAGTACATACCTTATTATGACATAGCTTATCTACAAAAGGTATTAGCCCACTAAAATTCTCTCCGCTGGAAGGAGGATTTTCTCTTTGTCAATGCTTTATAGCTACCGAAATGAAGTTCAGAACACGACAAGTGCACAATTCCCCCACATGCACAGTTGACATTGACAGTCTGCATAAAACCAAATGTTGAATGTATATACCTAATGAAAATCCATGAACAAGTTTTACTTAATTAATTAAAAAGAGTTATTTCTGACAAAGGAAACATTGGTCCGATCCAAGTTCAATTTCATTCTTGCATAATAAAAGGGAAAGAAATTCGCACAATTTGTCAAAAAAAAATTTGAAATTTTTGAAACATTCCGCTCATATTTCTATTTGTTTGTATTCGCGTCTCGTAATTCAAAATACAATCCGTGCAAAACAATGAGCAGCTGATACAGGAATTCGAAAATAAATCGAATCAATTTGCCGTTTTTCCTCTGATAATAAGCAATTCGAATATAAATGTTTTTCATTCAATTCTATCTCGAATCAATTATGAGTCTTATATTTATCACGTGCTATATTTATTTATGTATCGTATTCGTATAATCGAATTATAAATTTTGATTCGACTTGAGTGCGGCAACCAAATTCATAACAGCACATTTTAAACCCAGCGTCCAAAAAATATTCTCCTTCTAATTGTGCACGGGAATCCAATTTTTGTTCAGCCCACGTAAGTTATTTGATTATTCGTGAGTTAATGAGTTTAAGTTTGTTCAACTTGGATTTCCATCCATACGGCGACAAGTTAAAAGCAAGGTAATAATTATAAAATTACAAATATTATATTATATAATAAAGATGTTCATCATACATGTCAGAGATTGTTTAATAATAAGGAAGATTAGCTTCATTTGCAGCATTTTTTATATATCTATAAATATGCACGATAAAAACATTTCATGTCACGTATCGTATATATAGGATTCACGAAGGTATTATTCAAATTTAAAATAGCTCAGATTCTATGCTAGGTATGCATATCTTTCTTCTAATCTACTATCGGCAGCCTTTCATTATAGCTGAATGCTTCAATTTCGTGGAAGGTAACAATTTTGTAGCTTTGTCTTTGTCCTATTGCCCTTTGTTGTGTTTCTTGACTTATATTTTTTTTTAAAGCGGAAAGCTTATATCTTGTAAGTATGAACTGTGTTTAAGATATTTGTATGCTAATACGTGAAACAGTGACAAAAATAGATCTTTTAAAGATACATTCTTAATATTGATGGTTAGTTCTTCATATTGTCATTAGTATTAGGTTTTTGTAAATTGTGATGTACCTTTACATTTGTACAGACAGTGCAGTCATTTGGATTTTTCCATTCCAGCAGCAAATCACTGTGTCAGGGCTCTAGCGCTCAAGTACAACATACGCACAAACAAAGAAGCTTAAAAAATCAAAGTCTCCCAGCTTTTTGTGTTCATTGTTTTAACAACAATTCAACAAAAATGCAATACTTCAATAGTTATATCGTTATCCATATATGTATGCATTCCGGTGATGTACATACTTTGAACAGGAAAATACATACAATATACCTATACTTGTTAAAGCAAAGCCCTTTTCTCTTTTTTACCTCCATAACCTTGTCGAATACAAAACTGAAAGTGGACATGGTTATCCCAGTTTCAACTTCAACCAAAAAAATGCAGAATTTTTAAAGTTGCCATATCGTAACGTAATGTCTGGCTGGAGAAAAGTGTACACGGGAACGGTGCTAATGATAAAGGGAGCGAAAAGTGTGGATACCAGCTTTTCTGTCAATTTTAATGGGCTCCATATAAAGCCAAAGAGGCAGGAAAAAGGAAAGGAGCCAAAGCAAAGCCTTTGTTCATGCTTCTTCATATGATAGGTGGTAGTTTGTGAGGGTAAAAGTTTCTCAGTATTTCAGCATCAGTTTCATTCTTGCACATTGCATTGCAGCAGCAGTTATCATATCATTATTCATCAGATGGTTCAATACGAACAGGATCGGCAAAAGCATACAAAAAAACACTCTTGATGTATTTACACCTACAGGTTTTCCACTCAGTATCTGCTTTTTGTCCACCAAATTAAAGTATTACTTTGTTTAAGCTAGAGATGGACTTGTTCTTGGTGATATTGCATTCATGTAAAAGCACGTAAAATTTCCTACCTAAAATTAGATATTTTGATGAAGATGGAATGGATGGGCAGCATACATATAATGGTTTACCACCACTAGCAGACCAGTCAGCAGGGGAACCTAGAACCTGAATAATGATCATCATCATCACGATGATGATGAAAGTGTTTCATATGTACAAACTTCATAATATGTATTCCCAATCCAGTAATAATCCCCAGCTTAAAAATATGAAAAGGTACACATATGAAAATGAATGAAGCGCTTTAGGTTGGCTCCCTCGTCTTTATTTTCTGAGTTTGCTTACTTTACATACTAACACATTGACAAGGAAAAAATTGTGTTACCCTTAAAATATCATATGAATGAGCATAAAAATCATATTGTTTGGCAGCCAGTCTTGGTGTTTTCATGTACCATATCTAGCAGTATCATACCTTTTTTGGTGGATCGGATGCAGAGTTTATTAACATCATCGGTTTGTTGGGATCTTTGGATTTTGTCTAGCCTCCAACCAAGTTCCCACCAACTCTGATGTGTAAAAGTGCATTGTATACAAGAGCCCAGATCCCAATCTACATCTGAAGGGAATAGGCGCTCGCAGTCTCACTTCCCACAATTGACTAGGTGCTTTACATTAATCTTACTCTTGTAATCAGTGAATGTGTTAGGAAATAATTGAAAACCAGTGAAAATATATATATTTAAGAATTGCACCATTTATTAATTAAACATTTAACCCCGTTATCAAGGTGCTTAAATAAGTTTTCCGAGTGTATAATTGTACGTACTCAAGAAAGTTGCAGTTTGTAGGTCTCTCCCCCAAGTGTATGTCGTACATATTGCTACATGCATTTCCCAAGCATTTACATGAATGACCTGTAGTGACCCTTTTCTGGCGTCGCAAATCTATTTAAAGGTCATTATAATTAAAAATTAAAATAATATAATATACCTAAAGATGGTTTTACCGCACATTTATTTCTTGTATGAAAAAAATAATACTTGCATACATACAAGAAGGGTTATGCATGCAATGCATGCATTGCATAGTATGTAATAAGGTGTATGCATCCGAGTGTTTCGCGCGTACGGAACTCTACCGTACTTTTTCATGAAACACTTTTTCAGTTTGCAGTTAAAGTCAGTTGTTGACTAGCAAAGAAAGTAAGAAAATAATTTTAAATATTTTATTTTTCCAATTAACAGAAACTTTTGCCAAGAGAAAGTACCTCGGAAAAGTGGCGTTTGGCTTCTCCATATAGTCCATACAAGTGCAATCAGCAAAATTTGTAGTTTACAATTGTGGATGCCTGTGTTAAAAAATCTCGACTCGACGATACCTCCATACCAGTTGCAGTTAATAGTTAACAACTCGTAGTCATCTCAAACGTCTAAAGTTGAACTGAAAGAATTTCGGTTACTCCTATGATGTTAACTAGAAGGTAAGATTAGATTTGTTTTGTTTTTGCCATATACTTGTTATTGTGCATTGTGTACATTCCATTTCGTCATCACGCATGCGCTATTTCCGTCTTTGTCTTATAATAAACTTAAAATACTCTTTTCTTCCAGCAACACTTACACCACTTCGATGCGTAAATCTCTACCTGCGGTGATTACAAGGAGCCGGAAAAGGAAATCAAGTGTACTTCAGGTGGGTGTTTCATAATTAACTGCTTTTTTTCAACTGGTAAATGTACTAATCTGCGCGCATTCACCGAATCGCGTTGTACTGGCACTCTTTGGTATGAAGCTCATATATAACACAATATTTAATCGCACTTTTGATTCTGGAATCCATAGGATGATGTCGTGTCGTCTGGAATGACGTATGACCAAAGCGTCAAAGAAGATGCGTATTTGAGGGAATTACGCTGTAATGATGTCGTTGAAGATAGCTCGGAGTTTCAGAGAAGGACCTTAAGACGGAGGTCCTGCAATAGTCGATCAAGCAATAGATCCAGTAATTCAGACTTCAGGAAACCTGCTGATTTAGAAAGTAGTTCTTCAGTAGTTTCCTATACATCTTCCAATTGCTCATCGTCCATAGTTTCATCTACAACACGGCGGCGCTCATCTAGGAAAGCTGCGGGTTCTGATGCAGAATCCCTCCTTAGTACTTTAAGCATTGATGACAGTTTAAGTGGAAGATCAACACCTCCTAGAAGTAAAGTCTCTTATAGTAATTATGGAGCTCCCGCCAAAGCAACGGCTGATCCAAGTAGACCCTCCCCACTTCCACCTGTTACCTTTGGGGACCATAAGCAAATATGGGAGATGATGTGTCAAACAGATTGGAAGTACTCAAAAGATGCCAATCTGTTTAGGAACCACCCTGTCCTTACACCTCAAATGAGATCAATCCTCTTAGACTGGATAATGGATGTGTGCGAAGCATATCACCTACACAGGGAAACACTGTACTTAGCCGTAGACTATTTAGACCGTTACCTCGCCACTCAAAACAACGTTTTAAAGAATCATCTTCAACTTATAGGTGCGTAATGACTTTGATATTTTTTTACGTTGACATTTCTTCACATGAATTATGATTATGATGAGTGTATAAATCTTATTATTTTGGATTCTATTTCCAGGTATTACGTGTCTCTTTATAGCTGCCAAAATGGAGGAAATTTATCCTCCCAAATTACAAACATTTGCCTATGTAACGGATGGAGCATGTTCCGAAACAGAAATATTGGATATGGAGTTAGTGGTAACAAAGGCTCTCAAGTGGAAATTGACTCCAATGACCCCGTGCAATTGGGTGAATGTTTACCTCCAGATTCTCTCTATTCTTGCGAGAAAAAGTTACCACACCCGTTCTACTAGTGAAGCTATTAGGTCCTTCCGTGATAATAGCGATGCTCGTGTTAGCGAAGATAAAAATCTTACCAAGGTTCGATATGAAGGCGTGGACTTCGTTCGAGCTATCAGAATTATAGATTTAACTATTTTAGACGTCCACTCGCTTCAGTTCAGTTCATCATTGTTAGCAGCGACATCAATTTATCACACCAAGGGTGAGTCACTTTGTAAATAGTAATAAAACGTTGTTTGCTTTGTGTGATAGTGATACATATATATAAGCACATTATATAAAACAAGTAATCTTATCTATTTGTATTGTTCTAATTTTAGGAAGAACGGCTGCAGTGACAGCCAGTGGATTTTCATGGGAGCAAATGGCACCATGTGCTCACTGGATGGCCCCGTTTGCTACTGCAGTCCGAAAAGAAGATGTGCCTGATGTTTTACCCTCAATTGAAAACGTTCCTGACGAAATGAGGCATTTGATCCACTCACATTGTGTCAATTTGGATTTATTGGTAAGCTTTTAGATCAATTAATATAACTCACGAATGATAATTTAATGCCGTGTTATTCTATTTATTTTAATTAATGCCGTTTTTTTGATTTCAGGATAAAGCTGTTCTGTTAGCAAGCACAAATAAAGTTTGTAGCCCATTATCGCAAGCTGAAGGCTTGGTGACACCACCACGAAGTGGAGAAAAACACCGCCGTCGCAGCAACCGATAAATTTTATTCTAACATGTAATGTAAGGATACTGATGTATGTAATGGAGTATGTGTGCCTTACAGACCCAAATGCTTGAGGCTCAAGCCTTGAGCATTATTTTTTACATACTGTAAAGTACAGAGTAATTTCCACTCATCCTGCATTTTACTGTTGCATGTTCCAGTTTCAGATAGCTATTTTTGTAGACTCTAAAATATATAGTTTGCTATCCCCTCTTGATATATAGAGAAAGTGTTCATCTGTGTTAATTTATTGTTTTGAAAGTTGATTGTATGCTTTTAAAAAAATACTATTTATTTGATTTTCAAAAGTGTTTGAAACAATTTTAAATCGCATTAAAAAAAGTGATGTAAATATCTTAAGAAAAAAATATATAAACAATGCACGTAGAGTAATATAAATATGAAGTAGTTATTGGCACGCATTAAATTAAATAATAAGTTATTGCTTACACATAATTAGCTACTCACACAATCTACAATACCAGTGCAGATTTATGAAATTCATGTAAATACGGTGGATAATGGACAGCCTGATTATCACGTTACTTTCACCAGCTAGCAGAAAACTGCGAACGGGCACAACTAGTTTAATTTTGCCTTTATTCAGTTTGTTTGAAGAGTTTAATTAAGATCTTGATCCAATTCTAAAAAGTATAACAAAGTACAACTCTAATTCTACATAAGTGTCCGTAAATGATAAGATGTTATGTATAAAAAAATATTGTTCTTTTATCGTAACTCGCCTGTCAGTTAAGTAAATTTCCACAAATATAAAAGCAATTCATTGAGAAGAGGTTAAAAAAAATTTCACCTAGAGTGAGACCAAAAAATAAAAACCCGTCATTTGGGTTGAAACGCGAGATACGTATTTATTGTACAGTAATAATTAAACTGGGAGCTGATGATGAGTTATTGATAGTGTCAGGTCAACTGTCTTATATGTTAGTAGTATGCAATTTGTGCCTCACATATATGGAACTGGAGTGACCCCTTTCAACTTCTTTCTTATTTCTGTCTCTCCATTTCTTCCTCTTGCATGACTATATTTTACCACTGGAACTATTCAGTTGTGCTTTGGTGCTTCATATTTCCAGTACTAAAAAACTTTTAAAATGACAAAATAATGTATAGGTATATTATTATAAGTCAGCTATCAACAACGAATGTTATGGAAGATCAATAAATAAAGTGCAAATAATATGTTATCCTGTGTATTAGAGAAAATTAATTTCATTAATTTTTTGGTAGTGAACTGCATCATATACTTGGCACCATTATCATCATAATATACCAATGGGGTCTTGGTGATTAATTATTTTCAACTTAGCCATGCGCTGTCAGTTATTATTGTGGTCAACCAGTTTGTGTTGAGAAAATGCATGGTTATTTAGTTATCATTGCACATGCATTGTCAGATAATGGTAAGATATAAAAAATGTAAAGATGAAAAGAATATGATTTGACACGCTAATTTACTACACATAGGTAATAGTCCACATATACATACGGAATACACAAGTTTACATCACAATCCACAACGATAATATATTATTGTTAGGCTTATTATTCCAGAAATATTTACGTAGTATTACATAATATTATGTCGAAAAAAGATTTTGCATAAATGTTCGACAAAATAATATAGCAGATTTATCGGTTTACAAAAAACATAAGAATTTATCATCTTATTGGGAGGATATACTGCTTTGTGTCCTAGTTTAGTCCTAATCAGCAGATTGTTACTGCATCGCTCGTTTAATAATTTTAGCACACATCCACCAAAGAAAGAAAAAAATATCCTTTAATTTTTTATACCAATAAATTACAATAACATTAAGAAATATTTTGAACTAGCACTTTTTATATTAGCATACTTATAGGGATAATTATTTATACAAATTTACTATTTCACTCTCTCAGATTCTCAAACGAAAAAATGGATTACAATATTTATGAGACATGACTAAGAATTCGACCATGACCTTTCCCAATCAGTACATTTTATATTATATATATATATTCGATTATTTAAAGACGCCACACGAAAATAAAGCGTGTTAAATACAATATTAATATGATTTAAAGTTAATATTTTAGATAATATACAACGGCAAACAAAGCAATAAATTGACACTGTTGTAAGCTTACGTACATCTTTGATTCATTCATTTACACACACATCTTACATTAAAATTCTTACCACTTACATATGTTGTACCAAGCAAAGTAAAATAACACAAAAATATGTAATTACTTAACCTTATTTACAGCTTCGTAATCAGTGCTGGGTTTTTCACATGTGGACATTCGACTATTCGACTAAAACGATGTTGTAAATCTAGGATATTTGCTAAAAAATAATATAAGTACGGGATGCTTTTAGATGGCTAGAAATTTTTAGTAAATCAAATAAACATTACCGCCGCGTTTCATTTAAAATAAAAGAAATGGTTTTATACATTGCAATGCGTAGCATTACTGCAAATTGTACAATAAACATATTCAACTAACTACCGATAATATATTTACAAACTTTTGTGTATTGAAATAGGTTTCAGTACAGCGAAGAGCTTTTCAAAAATTAAGATTACCTAAAATGAAAACGGTTACGCAATCATCATGGACCTGGGAATAATGAAGGTGGTAGTACAAGCCAAGCATACACTTCTGCTGATTGTACGGATCAAATTTCAACAGCAGCCACTTCCTGAGACTTGAGCCAGCGCCTCCACTTGGGGAAGCAGGACTGGTGGGAGAATGCTGCGGTCCGATTTTAATTCCATTTGCCTGAAAAACAAGTCATTTTTTTAAAACTTGTCGAAGCGTTTCACCAATTTATTAATTTTATCATATTTTTTGCCTACCTCATTATTTATATCAAACACTCCCTCTTGAATTTTTTCGTAGATTTACTTTAGCTGTGTTAATAAATGCTTCTTCAACATTCGCAGCGGTTTTTGCAGAGGTTTCCATAAATATCAAGCCATGCTCTCGTGCAAATACTTCACCCTCCTCCTTTTTCACTTCGCGTCTTGATTCCAAATCACTAGGACCGAAACAAACTTTATTTGTGCACTTTAACCTATAAACTAGAATTGAGTTTTTAAAACATTTCAGAAAATAATACCTCTTGTTTCCGATCAACATTATAACCATGTTAGAATTGGAATGTTGACGAGCATCCTCCAACCAGGTGGTCAAGTGATTGAAAGTATCTCGTCTTGTGATGTCGTACACCAGGAGGGCTCCAGCTGCACCACGATAATAAGACCTAGTAATTGACCTGAAAGCTTCCTGTCCAGCCTGAAAGTTATTAAAATGCATGCCATTTTAGTCCACATGAAAATTATTTGTCAACAACAGTTGGAGACCATTGTAGTATTAATAAAACATCTTACCGTGTCCCAAATTTGAAGTTTAATTTGTTTACCATCAATGGTTATCATTCGTGCTCCAAATTCTACACCTAAAAACCAAATGTTCCATCATAACATATTAATTATTTTGGCTTTGAAAAATTGATGATAAAAAGTCTATTACCAAAGGGTGGTGTGGAATAAAACTTTTATTTTATAAAATAAACGAGCGCTTACCGATTGTTAAGTCATGTACGGGTTGGAACCGCTTAATCCGTAAATTGCAGGAGAAGACATGACTTTCCTACACCTACAACGGAAAATGGTAAATTATTACACATATCTATTTTTATTCCTTGGAAAATCCATTAATTAATGACATGAATGATCAAAATTATTCCAAACCTGTATCTCCGATGATGATGTACTTGAAAAGGTATGCGTAAGACATGGTCACTGATAAACGAATGGAATCTTGTCAAGCAGGTCTTAATTAGAGATATTTGTATTTGCAAAGATTGCGCAGATCTAAGAAAAAAATATAAGTAAACGGTAAATATATTTATCTTCAACACAAATAGATAACAGCAAACTTGTCAAGATGTAGAAGACATGCGGAAACTTTTCCCGTCATTTTCCTTTTTTTAAATTAGAGATAGAGCTACCAGCGCACTTTCACCATAAAGAACTTTTACTCTACCACAATACCGATACATATTTTAAGTAACCACGCCAATCGGATTCAATTGAAGTTTTTTTTTGAATACATTCAATTGAATAGCTTTTCCATTTGAGAATCTATACTATAGACTATAGATGAGTGAGACTTGGGACGTTGGGCCCATAAATTTTATATAAATACACCGATGTGATCAATGATCAATGCAAGCAAAGGGAACATCATAAGTACAAATACTGAAAAATTTGTAAGTACTGTGTCTTTTGGCAATCATATAAAATGACAATGATACTAAAATTATCTAACCCCCTTGTAAATCATGTTATTAGGGCATATTATGAGTAGTACTCATTGAATACTATATTTTGAGACTTTTATAATTATACACGAAATGTTGATTTGCCGAGTGTTAATCAAAATCCTCAGAAAATATCTGTCATTGACTATTATGAAGCTTTTTCAATCGTCATTTCTCAATTATAGAATCATTATCCAAAAATCATAATCATATTCCAGGCAAGGCCAATTTAATATTTCTAGTTAGTTCATACGATTAAATTTTTACAAAACACTTAACCAATATTTTTGCACCACCTTTAGCGCCATATAGTAAAAAACCGTTTGTGAATCTACACAACCATAAAAGAGAAAGTAACATTATGGCACACATTGAGTAGGCAAAGAATGTTACGCAACGTAAACCTTTCACTCATGAAGAAAATATGAAACAAATTATTGCGTTAAATAAACCAAAAGCAATTCAAGAAACGAAACTCTTAATCCGGTTCAACATTTTCTTTGTGAATCAAATGTTTATACTCGTGAAAAATTTGGCTTATCA
This sequence comes from Zhuqinia jingwanae, assembly GCA_027744095.1. NCBI lineage: Eukaryota > Metazoa > Arthropoda > Collembola > Entomobryomorpha > Paronellidae > Zhuqinia > Zhuqinia jingwanae. The sequence continues at coordinate 19,231 of JAHZNC010001000.1, forward strand.
TTATCATAAATCTCAACAGAGCCCTTAAACAAGGTCATTCACTCAGCAGAGGAGTT
>JAHZNC010001001.1:0-26104 GCA_027744095.1 Zhuqinia jingwanae
AAACACATGATATTATTACAACAAGTTAAAGTTATAAACTTTTTTTTTTGGAAGTATTTGAATTTTGACAGTGAGCTCTCTCATCAGGTAGCTTTATTACTTTTTCTTCACAGTTACTGGAAACTAGTTTGATTTAGAGTCAAAAAAATTAGTGGATTCAGAATTGTCAACGCGCGCCATAAACTGAAATATCGTTTTTAAATGATAATTGCAACAATAATAATAATAACAGTAAAGGAGAAATGGAAAGAACAAAAGAGACTGAAAGGAAATAATGGAATAGTAATCAATTTCATCTTCTTCACATTTTTCTTCAGCTTCATAGCAGCAGCAGCAGCAGCAAATTTGTTTATTTTTTGATGATTTGCTTTAACGGCCACCACCCATGCCGAATTCTCTGGCGTCGTCCTCAGTGATATCTCCATATTGCCAGATGCACAAGTGTTTCGTTTTTGCCTCAGTCTCTGCTGCCTTGTAGTCCTTCAACTGTAAAAAGTAAGTGGACCATAACATCAATAACATCCAATAATAAAGCAAACACAGTATATGTTGACTCTATGAGAAGTTGAACGTGACCACATGTTAGGCGTACCAATTTCTGAAGACGACGTTCCTTTTTGTTCTCAACCAACAATAATCCTTCCTTGACCAACTTTTGAGCGAGGTCTTCTTTGCTAGTTTTATCTGCCAAAGTGACAAATTCCAAACCACCAACTTTGTATTCTACGTTGAGAAGGAAGATTCCGTCCGCAGTGTCGTGACGCACAGCATGGACTGCCTCACTAGCAAAGTCCTCCTAAAACAAAAATTGCATTTACATATTTTTACGAAAATACATTTTATTTACTCTGAGTTATAACCAATTTTGAGTTTTTTACGAGTAAATTGATCTTACATCTGATGCAAGACTAACACAGGCCAAAGCATCTTTTTGTCCTTTTCACCCTCCACGCCTTCTGGTAACCTTGGAGGCCGGATGCTGGCCAGAAAAATTTTCTTAACCGTCCCATCTGCAAGGCGCACCATAAGGGCATCCCCATTAACACATTCAATCACAGTGCCGACAAATTCCTTGTCTTTGGCTTTAAGTCCAGCAACGGCATTGGTAGAAGTGCTGGCCTGATAGTCCTTCCAGATACGAAGCTTCTTCTCTTTGGCGAATTTTTCAGCTCCTCGCAACTTTTCAGCACCACCGGTGACGAATCCCATGGACCAGTCGATGCAGCGAGCAAAGCCGTCCTTGAGCAATAATTCGGCAATGTTTCCATTCTAATTCAATAAAAAACGGAGAGCAATATTAATCATGTTATAAATTAACAAGCTTGCATTTCAAGCCAAGAAGTCATACATATTCTAATTATGTTCTCTTACGGGGTGAATGATTGACCCAACCAAATTCTGGTTGTTTACTGATTCTAAAATGATTTCTACTTCACGTTGCAGAATTCTTGATTCCGTAAAAAACTTGGCCTCTTCTGAGAAAGGTTCACGGGAAGCTAGATCTGGCTTTCCTTCTGCATCCAATTTTACACCGGGAGACTGGTTATTAAACAAGTAAATAAGCAGTTAGCTAAGGTTAAACTGAAAACTTTTTATGACATTTGAATAATTATTTACTATACTTACTCGGATTCCAGACATCATTACAGTAACATAGTGGAACGATGGAACCAAAAACGCTCGTACAGTAGAGCCATCCCTAACGTGTTCTACAACTGCTTGTACAGGCTTCCTTCCAAATTTATCCAAAAGTTGACGGGGATTGTCTACTTGCCAGGTAACATCACGAATATGTTTCTTCAAACGCACAGAAAAAAAAATTGTTAATAATCAGTTAATGGTCATTTAAATTTAAAAGTAGGACTACATATTTATTTAAGCAAGACGATGCTATGTTATTAGTGCTACCTCATTTTCGTCACCCCATTTTCCAAGTTTCTCGGTCTTGGATTTTTCTTCCAATTCGACAAGACGAGCTACATCACCCTTGCCCTCTTTCCTGACTGAAGCCAATCCCTGACGAACCACATCCTCGGTGATGTTCTCTCCAGTTTCGATGTCTTTACCAAGGAACACTGTTCCATACTCGCGGCCAGATGCAGGCACCTTATATTCCACAACGAAAACAACCTCCTTGCCGATCAGCTTCTTACGGATGTACTCACGGGCTTCCCATGCCCATGGTTCATCTTTACCATCATCACTATAAACAGGAAACGCATAATTAAAATTACTGAACAATCATCAATCATTACCAGCCATTTTCTGTCAAGTGTTTTTAGATGAGTTTATTACGGCTTTGCACCAGGTCCACCAGGCCTCCTGGCCAGTCTTGGAGCAGTGATATTAGAAAAGTTCAGCTGTCGCTCAGGTGGAGGACCACCTTTTGGCTGACCCCGAATGATAATAGAATCCCCTGAGAGGACCTGCAAAACACAATTATAGCATGTTTTACAAAAGCATCATGATGACTATAGAAGGGGATTTAGAATTAACAACGTACCTGCTTTACAATGCCCTTAAATAGTTGAGGAGCGGCTGAATTGCCACCTCCTCCAGGCTGGGTTTGCTGAGCACCGCCGGCTCCACTCATTTCACGGAATTTCACTCGGTGGAGGATCGGAAGTCCCCTCTGGTTTTCTGTCTGAATATTATGATGAAGTGTCAGAAAAGCCTGGATCTCCTCTTCAGACAAATTAGTGCAGATTGTTCGGAGAGCAACCTCAAGTTCCCTAGTAGATTGAACGTTGCTAGAATACAACGGAACAAGCTCTTCTCCTTCTTCCTCTTTCCCCTTTATCTCTTCTTCTTCCCCTTCTGCTTTCTTCTGTTCCTTTACCCTTTCCTTCTTTTGTGGCAATGGATCTTCAAGATCAGACTCGTAACCTTCTTGTAAGTGGCGTTTATTCGAGTCAGGGCACGTTTGTTTCCAGGGATTGAGTTTTTCTGAAGTGTCAGTCCACGGCCCCCGCACTACACAACAACAAAAATGAAATACAAATGATACCTATTATACAGTCAACCGCATATATTTAAAGTCTGTACAGAATGCCTCAATCTTTAAAAAATATGGAAGAGGACTGCTCTGGTTCAAACAAGGTTCTGTATATACCTACATCACAAAAAGTTCCCTGCTGGCTGTCAAAAGCTTCCTCAATATATTTTTTGCCTACCGACTTAAACTGAACAAGAATGATTTAAGGGATGATACTAAAAAAATTGCCTTATTTTCAAAAAATTACTATCACTGTCCAGTCTACCAGACAAAGAGAACATAGAGGACAGACAACTAGGACTAAAACTAAAATAATAGCAGTTAACCGGCACAATATGTCACCAGAGACGGAGATTGATAGAGAAAGAGAGAGAGATGAGATAGTCTTGTGAATGTGAGAAAAAATAGTGGTAGTAGTAGTAGCTACACAGCCGTGCGGATTCAAATAGAGTAAGCAACCAGCAGTCAAGTAGTCGTCGTGGCAGGTGAGGATGATGATCGCTGCGATCGTGTGTTGGTTCAGTGGCAGTGGTATGGTGGAGCTTTTGTACTATTTGGTACACCAAATTGTACAATCCGTCCACATTACTTGGGATAATATGTTACAATATCGCTTACAAGCTTTAGGTCCACCAACATCACCACCATGCAATCCTGAATCATCCAACACCACTCCACTCCGTCAAGTCATCGATACGATGATATACAAAAAAGACAAGAGAGGAAGATATATATCTAATATATATATATACATACGTCCATATAACCTAAGGTAACACACTAAACATAAAATATACAATAAGGTGGAAAAAATCTGATGACGAAGATGATCTGAGGAGCATACTGTAGAGTGGTCGAACAACACGGTACCGTACTTCTAAGTTAAATAGGGAATGCAACAGGACAAGCGTCAAACTCTCAACAATGTGTAAAGCACGTAATCCCAACAACGCTTGCAGTCATTAATGTACCCAGCAACGATATTGTACTATCTCCTTGATGAAGCAACAAAGCAAAATCAAAGCCAAGCCTACAAAACCTACCAATCACATAAGAAAATAAAAGTTTGCTAAATTTGGTGTTCAGATAAGGTGAGAGAGGCGGAGGTTTAAAGTAAGATAGGCTTATCTGCATGTTATTCGTAGTTCGTAAAAAGATATCATAATATTTTAATGTTGTAAATATGCATACCCACCCTCTCACCCTACTCATTTCCACTTACCCTTTGGAGTTAATGGAGAACTAGACAGCTGAGGGCTTCTCTGTGCCCAAGGATTTGCCGGTCTTGGTGGAGATGTCGAAGGGTGGTCGTTGGGATCTATGTTGCTTAAATCCTTCTTCTGCTCCTGTAAAATAATAAACCAAAAAATAGTATTTTAGAATATACAAAATATTTAAAAACAGTCAGTTACTAGTTAGTTAGTTTAAAACAATTAGGTAGTTACTACAGCTGAAAATAAAAATTAACGTACGGTCGCTCCGGTTTTTTCTCCTACAGGCCGACGATCATTAACTACTTGGGAACGCATTTTACTTAGGGAGCAAACTCAGTTTTGTGACTTTTCACACACTAGTTAAAAATTAATTTAGCAGTTGAGATAATTATTAATAACTTTTTAAAACGTCAACACAAAATTTAACAATTCTGCTGTTATACCGAAAATCTCGATGTGCTTCTTGTTGCAAGGTGCAAGTGTGGACGGATCCGATTTAGTCAATAAAACCAAAGCTTTCAGGCGTGCATGCATACACATCTCACTTTTGTCGTCGATGCAAAAGTGTTTTCCCGGCTGTACGCTTTTCTCTATGACACTTCAATACTTCCGTATTTAGAAAAACTTCCTTTCCACGTGTTGGCAAGTACGAAATCACAATAACAACCAACAACCACCTTCTTTGTTCACTCTTGATTTCGTTGTGTACGATACGATGAACGATGCGATGCATCAGGCATTGTAGCATGCATAGCAGCAAGAGGATACCACCGGAACCTTATGCAAGCACGCTAACTTCCAAAGATTTAATTGCTCAATGTTTAAAAATTAAGTCCTTAATCAGATTTTGCGGGGGGATACTAACTCACACAAAGGTCTAAATACAGCTTGAGCAATGGATGGATGCTCAGATTCACCATGCAAAGGACATATTAGAGATGTTGTAAAATTTGCGTCCCTATTTTTATCCCTTAAATGTATATTTCATATGTCTACTTATTTATTTCCAATAGCCATGTAGCTTATTAATCAACAGTGTTACATTAAGAAACACAATTACGTTATGTGTTAACACCTTTAAGTCCCAAGACAACCCCCCACAGGGAACTTGATGTCATAAAAGAGCTACACTAAAAGTAAAGTCTCAAGCAAATTCTCTTTCTATGAAACTTAAGAAGAAATCAGGGCAGAAAGATGCAACCATGCAAAAATAATTTAAAAAAAACAATTATCAGTGTTAGGTATCGGCTTGAGGGGAAGGATAACTTTTTTTGTAACCACCACGCATGGAAATGCTAACATAAAATCTAGATATAATCCTACAACATATGATATTGGGACAAAATTAAATTTCCCATTACAACAATTGAAGCTTCTTCTTTTTTACTTTATGTTAGCAGCCAATTCTTTTAAACTTAAAATGCTTTCCACACTGGCGCCAGTGAGTCATCTACAGCATACTGACTCAACTGGTTTGTTGGCACGAAACTACGCAACTCTCGGTCTCTTCAACTTACCACCACAGGTGAAAGGGGGTGTGCAAGTGTGCAAAAGATAAAAAACGCTTTCATCGTCATTTTGCACTCGCATAAAAACACACATTATGTGAGTGTCAAGCGAGTAAGCCCTCTGATATGAATGACTGCATGCATTTTGCAAGTTCTAGTTTACAAATTTCAAATGTTTATGGAATTGATGAATTACTAAATTGCAATAATAATTAAAATGAAACGCATTGAATTCTTTTTTTTTCTGAACCGTAAAACATTACTTTATTCCTTTTTAAGTTCCTCTCGTACGTACTTGTATTTTGATGATCATGGTAGCATGTTGTTGTTTTTTAAATACATATAATATTTTTTGTGGCAAAATTCATTTTCCCATATGAATCGCCTAAATATCCACAAATTTAATTATCAATATTATTTATGGTTATTTATTACATCTAATCATTACAATTACATATATATACCTTTCACAACATTTATATATAATATTTTTCTTATCTTGTTTTGTTGAAAGTGGAAAAGAGGGAAAAAATGAAATAGCATTCCTTTTTTTTAAAGAGTCGCGTCTTTAGTACCTTCTTACAGGTATGTAAATCTGTTTATCATTAGTTTTTTTTGTAATAATTAATGGGTCCATTAAAAATAGTAAATCTTCTTACAGTATTCATCAACTTCGTTCGTATCAACATCAGCCATATTATTTAAATTGACAATACAAATACAATAGTTTCAATTGTATATTATAGTATATGAATGATCTCACACTGTCACAAGAATAAAAGTTTGTTTTTCACTACCCGATTCATCCTTTGCAATTCACTACTTTTTTTGTGTAATACTTCGCTCAATACCAAACATAATAGCAATATGTAGTAATAATAATGCAACGATAGCTCTGAAAAAAGCAAAAGTAACAAACTTACAAAAAGGAATACTCCAACCAAACTATGTACATAATGATTATAATATAATGATGATGATATAATAAATGAGAGCACAAGTTTAATAATGTGTCCTTTCTCAAAACACTTAAAAGTATTCACTCCAGTAGCACAAAAAAGTTAACTGAAAAATAATTATTTAGTTATATAAATACAAACACTCATAAAGTTATAAACTTACACTTTTACATAAAGCCTTAAAAACTATAAAAAAGAATATTCTATTTTTCAGAAGATGCTATAGCATTTTTTTGCACATTGTTCATTGTATATTATTATATAGTACTTCATTATTTCAACCATGTATAAATAGTATCGTCAACGTAAAATATAACTGTATACTTGTCTGGTGATATATAATCAGTAATAAGTAATAATCCATAAGAATTGGTAGACTTTAAAAAAAAAACTTAGTGATGCTAAATTCGACACGTGTATAATAATAGTAATAATAATAATAACAACCAACAAAGTGAATTACTATTAATAATAGTTAACAGTAGTTGTAGAGTTCCAGGTTTTTCATCTCTCTCTTCCTTTTTCTCATGTTTCACAAAATATACTTTGGAATTTGGAATACACTGATTGTGTGGTGAGTGAGTTGGTGATTAATGTTTGTTTGTTTTTTTACACAGCAGGTCTGGAGTGTGACAGAGATGGTGGGGCATTACCGGACTCATTGGCGGTGGTGGAGTGAGCCGCTTGAAGGGCTGCGCCTCCACCCGCAGCAGCGGCGGCTGCTGCTGCTGCATAGTAACCCCCATTCAGAGCTTCAGGGAAGCCTGGTCCTCCAGAACTGGTCGCTCCTGGACCCATGAAATACTCTTTGTTGACACAGTTCCTTAGTGAGTCGGGTATTCTGCCGACAATGGCACGACGTACTTCTGACGCTGCCATTTCTCTGTTTAAGAAATAGGAGAAAACATAACATAAATAGCTGTACGTTTGTGTATTTATATGATTAAATAATTTTTATACACAAGAAAAGTAATTTTTTATACCTGAGTTCAGTGCAGCTGGCTTCTGAGTAGAAAGCTGCGTGAGGAGTACAAATGAGATTTGGTGCATCCTTTAAAGGACCCTGAAGTACGTTGTACGGCTCATTCTCGTGAACATCCAGAGCAGCGGATCGGATTCTTCCCTCACGAAGTGCTGACGCAAGAGCTGCCTCGTCCACAAGCCCTCCTCGCGCTGTGTTGACGAGGAAAGCGCCAGGTCGCATTTGCTTGAGTGTGTACTCGTTGATGAGATGGTGATTGTGTTCATTGAGGGTGCAATGGAGGGAGACGCAGTCGGACTGAAAGAGGAGATCCTGAAGGGTGTAGACTCGTGTCACTCCCAAACTCTTTTCAATACCGTCGGGTAGGTAGGGGTCGTAAAAGATCACATTAAAGCCAAAAGCCTTAGCTCGGAGTGCAACTGCAGATCCAATTCGACCTAAACCTACAATACCCAGGGTGTCACCACGAATGCGAGCACAACCTGCTGCTGCCTCTCGAATCTAGAAATACAAAATGTAAACATCACATTGTGAAACAGAAATAGATACTAAACTGTAAAAATTACAAAAATTTCCAAAAATCAAATTTTGTCAACGTGAAATTCTGTACTTTACTAACCTGCTCAGGACCTGTGAATTTTTTACCATCCCTGACCATATTAGCCAACCAGTATGTTCGCCGGTAGAGATTCAGTATCAAGCACATGGTCGTATCTGCCACTTCCTCAACACCGTAACCCGGCACGTTGCATACCGCAATTCCAATTTCACCCGCTGCCTGTTTACCACGACAAAAAAAATCAAATGAAAAAACAACGTCCACCATCAAAACATACAACCTACAGTTTTAACAAATACTAAATAAACAGAGCGACCGTATTTCCCCTTGCGACATAGTTATGCTAATAAACCACCTTTTAATCTGTGAATATACCGGAACCGGAAGTAAAAATTGAGTAGAAAAAATTTATGAAAGATATGAACAGGCTCGCGCCAATATGACCCGAGTGGCTAAAGTCTAATTCGTACTATAGTAACCTTGGCTAGGTCCAACTCCAACCTTCGCTCATGAATTTCATGTATCAATTTCTCCATCCTTATTCTTGACTTGGTAAACTACTACTAATTCAATAAATAAATCAAGGCGATGATGGAGCCGGGTGGACAAGCACACGTACAACAAGCATTACTTTTAAAGCGTCTTTTTAATTTTGTACTATGGCGGTTAAAAACCATTAGCCAATCATCTACACCTATACATGTGCTGTAGTAATTAAACATAACATTTATTTGGTCCATGATAAATATTTTTTTGAATGCACTATAATATTGCGCAATTAATTATATATCTACTCTATTGTTCCTTTGCCCGTTTCTGAAAACTGCGTATGTCTTTGTCTATATTTCTCCTGTCAGAGTGACGCTAAAAAAAACTTTGTCCAACAACACAAGACATCAAACCAAACCATCTGCTTACCTTTTCATGAATCATGCATGCATGCAGGCATGCATACATGTACATAATATGTAATACTTTAATACCGTTGCCCCAACTGCAACTGCCTGCTACTACAACTCCTACTCCTACTACAACTTATACAGCAAAATAAACGAACGAGAAACAATGTAATATTGAATGCAACTGTGTGCCCTTAATATATATTTTTTTTTAGCAAACAGCAGCAACCGCGTTCCGCGAAGAAGAATAGGTCGTTTTCTCACAATCAGAGAGAGAGAAATGCTCTTTTCCTTGTGCATAAAATATAACAGCATTTTTTTTTTGCAAACCGATGCATTTTTCAGACGGTCTGCCTCTGTGAGTGTCGGCTATTGGCTTTGCTTGGCTTGCAGATAAGTTGGAATACAAAACTTTTCCTTTTTTTGTTTTTGTGATGATTTGTGATGATGGTGAGTGTGTGTCTGTGTGTTGTATATAAATAATATGAAACGTTTTTGTGTTTTTGTGATGATCTCATCTTCAACACAACAACCCATACAAGCTCGCAATATTTATATCGTATTTGTTAGTAAACTTTTTAAAAACACTGCATTTGAAAATTGAAAAGCAATAATTTAAATGAAGATATGAAATGAAGAGCGTTACTCTTCACTAAAGATTCTTCAGTCTTCACCCACCTTAACGTCAATATTATCCACTCCAGAACCAATTCTGACAATGATTCTGAGAGCTTTGAATTTTTCCAGGTCTTCCTTTGTGAGTGTGATTGTGTGCCACATTAGGGCTCCCACGGCTTCATTCAACACCTTCTCATGAATTTCAGTTGTACTCTGAGCATCACAAAACGCCACAGTGGCCACATCCTTAAGAATGGGCATTTCAATGGAACAGTCCCTGCCGTCTAGCAGGGCCACAAGGGGTCTGGCATGGATGGGTCCGTTGTTCAACGGACCTCGTCCTCCACCCTCCCCACCTCTTGCACGTTTTGAAGGAATCATGATATTACAGATTCAAATGAACTTTATCCTTGTTTTAGAGCACAATTTATTTTATTATTATAAATTTTATTATAAACTTTTTTTCTCGTATTCCCCCTCGTCTGACACACGAGTCACCAAAAAATCAAACTTGCTACTTTGCAATAAACAACAACAACAACAACAACAACAACAACTACAACAATCACCGTTTTCTTCTTCTTCTTGTGATAATTGTGATAAGTACACCTTGTTTTTACGATTGTTGGCGTCACTCTCTACACTTCAATTCAGCTTCATTAACCACTCTCCACTTCAAAATTCAAATCAACGCCACACAAATTCAAGAAAATTGTGGCGACGCTTCAATAACATACGCTTTTCTCACTCAGAATAAGCTTTGATAGTAGAGGACCGTTGGTTTTTCATAGCATACGACGACGCCATCCATCCGCAACAAAGGCTCAGCGACTACTGACTTGACTTGACTAGTTCTCCGCTCCTCTCTATTCCTTCCTTCGTCCAAAAAGCCATTCAACAACATGCCTCCCCGTCGCATTCACCCACTACCACACCAATCTCTACTCTATTACACATACTACATGCATGCATACATGCCTTCTCATTTTTTAACACAAAAAAATAAACTCTTCTGACGCTATCACGAAGGATTGTGTAGTGTTTTCAATCGAGGAATTGGAACAAGTTAAAAGTTTAAGTGCAGGTTTTTACCCCTATACCGCGGTCGAAGGTAGCCATCATTTCATTGCTCATAGGATTGTGTTTTTAACCTTTTTTTCGCTTGAGCGTTGAAACCACATTTAATAGTAGCCAGAGTAATGTATGTAGCTCTGGAATTTGGTTAGTTCGTCAATTCTTCAAAAAACAACTGCTTCAAATTTCGAAAATGAGTCATCATCACCACAAGCCATTTAATTAAGCACTGTTCAACATGCAATATCTATGTACATCCCTCAATATTTGACTACGAGTTTTAAGAGACTGACAACCCAAAACCTTTAAACTACTTTTTGATTCTTTTTTTCATACGGTCCTTTAAAAAAAACGCTTACACTTACTTCTCCCCTATTCTCCTCTGCCAAAATAGCCACTCATATAAATAATACAACAAATAATGCAAATATATCCTACATCCTTACAAACTACAAAGATACCTACATACTTACATGTTCACTGTTTTTTTATCTCCCATTTTGCTCTTCATCATATTATCATCATCTACAGCTATGCATACATGCATTGCATTGGTGCTAGTTTTCTGATTGTGAGTCCAAGTTCCTTTTTTTTTTCTCCCCCGTTCTCCCTCTCTCTCTCTGACGATAACTTGGGTTGGGTATATATCCTGCTGCTACTGATCATATTATCTTCATCATCCTCTTCGTATTTTTTTTAGTTTACTAAACGTGTATAATATCCCTCTCTTGTCTCCCTCCCTCCTTTTTCTTGCTTGTTCAGAAATACTATTAAAAAAACTTCACTTTACTTCTTCAATGTTCAACTTGTTCCCTTTTTTCACTGTTGAGTAAAAACTTCTTGTGTTACATTACAATGGTAACAACAATGAAAAGTTTGTGTGTGTGCTTCCAACAAACATGCTTGCATGCATCATGCATGCACTGCATCCTCTTTACACTACACAATAAAATAGCATACATGATAATGCTGCTCCGATGCTGCAGACATGTTATAATAATAATATTGAATGTAATATGTACATTGTTATAATAGTAATAATAATAATAATGTTTTTAAACTTAACTATTATTTTCGATGGACGATTGGATAATAACCAAACGCACACACACAGACAGCCAGTGTAAAGACGACCATGACTAAGAACGTAAAAAAAAAGAAAAAAAGATTGTTTGGTAGTGGTGGTGGAAACTTGGCAACTTGGCCTGCATATTTTTTTCTGTACTTTTTTTTGGTAGATGGGATGATGATGATAATGATAAAAAGCGGCGGTGGTGAGGCGAGGAGGGCACGAAATGCATAATAATAATATTATGTATACAATATACACACATCACATTTATTATTATTATTATTATTATGCTACTCTGCTTGCTACAATAAATATATATACCTACATCCAATTGAAATATATACGAATAATATATATAGTCAATGAGCTACACAATGAGCCACACACTCTTATTTTCTGGTTTGGTATATTGTGTTGGAAAGCGAGAGAAAAACCAACGCAAAAATATTCTTGTTATCTTAAAATTCACACAATAATATGCATACATGACGGTTATAAAAAGATTCGATATGATATTATAATATGTGATGTGATGATGTGGCGAGATAATAAATAAGCGACTTGTTAGGTGAAATTATCAAAGTTACCGAAGGAATAAAAAAAAGTAGGAGGGAAATGTGTATGTAAAATTATCAATTCAATTATAAGTAAGTTTTTTTGCCGGTATCGTTTTTCTTTGTCGTGGAAGACAATAAAATTTAAGAGTTAAAAATTAAAAAGAGTTAAAAATTAAAATGAACTGGAGTAAAAGTATGTAGGAAGGCGCATTATGTTAGTACGAGTTACAAAGTGGGATTATTACATGCGCACTGATCCACACTTTTAAGTGGAGCAATTAATTATTGACCTTTTGCATTATTGCGTTTTCTCCGGGTATGCCAACGATGTTCCTCTTATTTCTTATTTTCAATCCGACTGCATATCGCTGTAAATGTTTGTTATTCTGCAAGACACTTGCTACAAAATAATACGCGGACAGACAGTCAAACATGGCTACATCCCTAGCTCGAACTAGCATGTCCCCCTACTATTGTTAACAACGCTAAATTCCTGTTTGCTGAATAAAATGAAAATAAAATGGTATTATTATTATTAGTAGGCATTATATTTTGTTATAAAAAGGGAAGGAATGCATTTTTTCCTAAAGAGAGAGAGAGAGAGAGAGAGAGATAAATACATAAAATGTTTGTTAGGAGCAAGCAGCATAGCAGTTGAAGTTGAATCTTAAAAAAGTAAATCCAATGCCAACACAAAAACGCAACGTTAGTTTCGTTTTTTTTTGTTACGGCTACGACTTTGACTTGACTTGATATATTTTTACAATTATAACAGCGAATATATATACATATATAATCGTAATAAATACATGCATACACACACACATAAATACCTATTTACATTCATGTTGAATAGAAAGAGAAAAAAAGGATGGCAAGGCAATGACGATGACGACGACTGAGAGAGCCAACTCAACAAAACACAGCCATGTTGTAAGAGCCAACAGGCAGCAGCAGCATTGAAATTTTTTTTTTGTGTTTCATTGTAAAACCCAACCATGGTGTTTGGTTGGACAGACTCTCGCTAGACAAAGAGACTCGCGTAAGGATATATTTTTTTTATGGACAGAGTTTCGCTAGTCAGACAAACAGTCTACTCTTTCCCTTCCTTGAAAAACAAAAAAAAGAAGCCACTCAGCTCACAAAACTGAGAGCAAGAAAACTACTACAACAACTTTGTTGAGAAGACGGAGAATAAAAAAAACAATATATATGCGGTATATAAACTTGTAAACTATATATGTATACTTTTCTGTCTCTTTTGGAATTTTTATTTTTTCCCCCTTCTTCTCCTTCATTTCATGTTTTTACCACCACCACTTTACTTAAAACTTCTCTATTCTTTTTTTTTGTAAAGCTGTTGTTCTTCTTATGATTATTATTATACATATACCTACGTATATATGATGCATGTATATATATATTTTTTTATATTATTATTATATGTTTTTTCGTCTCCTCCGTGTGTTCATTTTTACCTTTTATACAACAATATTTTATAAAAAGTAAAAAAAAGCAGCAGCAACACAACAACTGTTTATTTTTTGTTGCTTTTTTTCAAGAATAAAATATATATTTAATCTGCTGTGTGTGTTCTTTTCTCACTCTCTGCTCAAAAAGCTCTTTTTGTAAAAGAAGAAGTGAACAACAAAGCATTAAATTATAAGTTATAAATATGAAGAAAAAAAACTGAAACAGAAAAAAAAAACGAAGAAGAAACAAGCAAGCCCCTTTCTCTCTATATATTCTTATTAATATCCATCCTGGCTGGCTGACTGACTTGCTTGTCTTTTTTTTTGTAGGGTTTGATGATGATGATGCTGCTGCTATGCTGCCTTGAAATGAAATGTTGAACAAAAAAATATTAAAAGTAGAGTGGACACAGACATCACCATCAACCACACACTGGCTTGACTTGACTACTCTTCATCTTCATTGTCAGGAGATGATGATGATGATGATCAAGAATAATATTATTTTTGTTGAACAAAAAAGCAGAAAAGCCAAAAAAGGTAGCTTGTTTGTTGTGAGTAGTTTTTTTATGACTACTCTTCATCTTCATTGTCAGGAGATGATGATGATGATGATCAAGAATAATATTATTTTTGTTGAACAAAAAAGCAGAAAAGCCAAAAAAGGTAGCTTGTTTGTTGGGAGTAGTTTTTTTGGTGGGATCTTGTGCCTTTTTTTTAAATCATATTTTTGTGTTGTTGTTGTACTTTTGATTTTGGGGTGCATAGTAGTGTGTGTGTTTTGAATATTATGGATGTAGTTTGTGTATATGTGTTTGTTAATTTGCCCATATTAGGGTCAACATTAATATTTCCGCTTTTAGCTTATTATCATTAAATAAAATAATAGCACAATTATTGTAACGTTTCGAAATGTTGTTTTGATGTCATGTCGCATATTGATCTGTGTTAATTAATGAGCTAAATACGCAATATAGGTACATGCGTATAAACAGTGCCTCTGCAACTTTGTGTTCTAACAAGATTCGAAATATTATATGCCCATGTAACTTTTTCATTAAGTTTTTGCAGGTTTTTTGCATTTATTTGAACACAAAACATTTTAGTGGCTATTGTAATTTTTTTTTCATCATGTTACCTATTGGCCTTGCTTGTCTTTGTTGATGTATCTTTTTTTTCTCTTTCACGACGATGCGATGATGACGACAAAGTGTACGACGACGACGGTACACTTATTCTACATTTTCGTAACAAAAACTACAACACAATGCATAACTTTAA
This sequence comes from Zhuqinia jingwanae, assembly GCA_027744095.1. NCBI lineage: Eukaryota > Metazoa > Arthropoda > Collembola > Entomobryomorpha > Paronellidae > Zhuqinia > Zhuqinia jingwanae. Next base: position 15,191 of record JAHZNC010001001.1, read on the forward strand.
ATGAAATTGAAGCCATGAATTAAATCATTCAGTTTTACTATTTTACACGAAACGATCTCAACTTCCCTATTTTTTTCAGTTTTTTCAGATACCCCAAATAAGCTTGCTCAAAAAAATATCAGCAATAATTCCATTTTAGATAACTACTTTAAGTATAACTAATCATGCGAAGCAATTTGGTACTACAGTAGCAACATACATCTTATTCATACCAACTTTGACATACGGATACGGATCGAATACAATTTTTACTTTAAAAAAATTATTTGTAAATATTTAATAGTCCAAATATTGCAAGTTTATATATTGCTTCGTTTTTTGCACCATCACGCGAATGAATAAGGATATAATTTTTTTTATCGTGTGAGCAATCATGATAAAATCACTTTTACTGAGTAACTTTGTCTAGTAGATCTTTGTGTGACGTTTAACATCTTAGAAGATCCCTCTTCTTTTAAAAAGCGCGGCGTAGGCGGTGCAAGACAACGTGCAATTAATAGCTTTACAAGGAATAATAATAACATTATTTATTATGCATTCACCACCTTTATCATCACTGGGCTTTTTATGGACGATGATGATGATGCATGATGATGAGGAATTGTGAAATATTATCTTGTTGAAATTAGAAGGATAACATTTTTCACGCTATTATTTTTCCATTCTGTAAATTTTCAACTCTTCAACTTCAAGGCAAGTTACTTGCAAAAAAAAATTGCAAAAAGTATATAGATGTATTATTACGAAGCGATTCTTATTTACACATATATTGTAAAGTTTTTCGTAACTGTACAGTGTTATGTTGTATTTACACGTAACACAATGTAAACATTAATATCATAAACCCTAGCAAACGTATACTGGAAGGACTGGGAATGTTATGAATTCTAACCATCCTTTGTTTCATGTATTTCTCATCAATAGATTTCGAGTGATGTAGACGGTGGATAAAATATTGGGCAATTTCATTTATGATTATAAAACCGTTATCGAAACGGTCATGCATGCATGTAACGTAAATTGCACCATGTGTTCAGTTGCGAATGAATAAATATATAAATAAATAACAGATACACAGAGCAAATTCAGTAAGTTTCTGAGGAGGTCCTTAATTACTATTGGTTGGGTGCTTTTTAAGCTTTTAACGTTGTTTCAATTATTTTCAATGATCTGATCATCATCGTATGAATGGTGGTGGTGATTATTATGATACGATGCAATGGTGATTCAACAAGTTTTTTTTTGGCTACGTATACAGTTCACAGTTATCATCGCATATATATCATAATCATGATCAATGTGTTGTATACGTTGTTATCACATCAAATCAACACTTTTATTTCTAGTACAGACTCTGTGCAACAGAGCCGCAATCCTCTGACTGACGGCGAGAGCAGTCATAAATGATCATCATGAATGATACAATCAATTTAACCTCAGGAATAGCGAATAATAATAATAAATCAGAATATTTGCGATTTGTGAGGATGATGATCATATCATGAGCATTGAACATGAAAGTAAAGCAAGGCGAAATGGTAGAATTTATATAGAGAGAGGAAGGAGTTGAGTTGCTGAATTGTTAATCATAATCCCGTATATATATGTAGGTATCTATATAATATAACATGAGGATGTAATGTGTTGTATTTGCCTCGACGACGACGACCATTACATAAACTGTTTAAATAAATTTATATGAAAATTAGATGACTGGCAAAGTTAAGGTTATTATTATTGTTATGCAGTTTTGTACAGTACAATAAATAACAAGTGTCTGCCTACTTGGTATATAAAAAAATATGTGAATTATTATTTTTTTGTCTGTAAAAAATTGAGATGATAGGAAGGATAAGCGGATATATATATATATATTACATAGTTTGCATAATATATATAAATATATATATAAGTTGGTGATTAAAACCTAAGTATGTGCTGCTTTTATAATGCTCATATATGCATGTCGCCTGTCTATCAGTCAAAGACTCAAATGCTAATACCAAGTTGGAGTTTTGCTAAAGCAGTCACAAAATAAATATTAAAAACAAGAAAAATAACCTGTCTTCGTCGTCGTGCCGTCACTCGTCGTCAGTCACCCCGCCAATCCTAACCTAATCACAACAGCTACTGTCATTTCAGCAGCTTTTTTTTGTTATAAAGTAAAAATTGCAAAAAAAAATGTTAATTCAGTTGAAAGACGATGGGTTTTAGCCAGTTAGTATAACAAACAGACAGACAGATAAGCAGAAATAATATTTGATTTTACATATAATCTTATATATTAGGTATATGTACAACTTTATTGAAAATGAAAATGAATGGATCGTTGTACATTTTTTTTTAAATGCTTTGCATACTTTGCATATACACTGCTGAAGTGTAAAATGGTTATAAAAAAAATGTGATGACTTTGATGCGGTGCGGATGATAATAAAGTGTAATAAATAATTATATAAAAAAATATTGCTGATATTTGCGGATGGATGGTAAATATGATGACGACTGGACACTTGATCATGTTTTTTTTATACTGAAGAAGAGAGGTTTTTGTTTATCAAAAGATTATAAAATATTGAAAACGAAATGTTTTTTTTTGCTGATTTGTTAAAAAGATGACATACATATATAAATTAATACAGTACATGGTAAATAAACATATGGTTAACTAAATTAAATGAATACACAATGGATTTATTTAAAAAAAAATGCTAAATAGCCGAAATATTCAATATGGAAATATTGGACATGTGCTGCTGGCGGCGGTGGCATAAATACTATGTGTGTGTGTGTAGATTTAGACACATTCTGTGTAGACTTTGCTCTAACTACTGACTCCGCATAAAAATATAGCATTGCTTGCAAATTTGTAAAAAAAATGAAAGTAGGTATTATATGTGTGGTTAAATAAATAATACGTAATATAGCATGAGTTTTTTTTAAACGTTATAATTATATTACTACTACAAGCTAAATACATAGGTATTTTTGCATGATCTGACAAGGCAAAGGACTTTTAGAGGTGAAAATGATGATAACAATAAAGCTGAATAATAATGAGTTTGGTAGTTAACGGAGCGCAACGCGGGAGGCGGGAGTGTGTTGAGAAAAATGAAGGGAATAGTCTACGTTTGGTCAAAAATAAAACTGTTGCTTGGAAAAAATAAGTGAATTTTTATAAAAGGTACTTCTATACTCAACTAATTTTTGTACTTGTATGTTTTGAAATTTGCATATTATATTATGATATTTATGTTTTTGTCATTTTAAAAAGGATTTGAAACTGAAGGAACATTTTTTTCTCTTGTTCAGCAGAGTTTAAGTGCATGTGTTACAGTTTGGACTTTGGACAATCTGCGCTAAATTGTCCATGAGAAAAAAAGGAAGTAAATTGAGAAAGTTAAACAGTTTACTAAAAACAATATTAAAGCTTATGACATGCATGCAAGTAAATGCATACTTTTTTTAATATTTGTAAATTAAAATCCGCCTTTCCCGTTTAAAAAATGAGCAAATAATCTCTCTTTTCCCGATATATACAACATAAATAATAAAGAAATAATTCTTCGCCAGCAATAAAGTAATCCCCGTCAAACTTTTTTTCTTGCTCTCAGTTTTCCTTCGTCTACACTTTACGTTAAATGAGTGGGTGGTAATTCGATGCGTGGGCTAATGGCGGGTAAGTTTAGAACTTTTTGAGAGAGAAAAAAAGTTAAATCTTTCTGTTTTTAAACTTGTCCAAAAGAATGCATATATGTGCTGTTTTATATGTAGAATTTTTTTTTTACATTTTCCGTTTTTTTAAATAAAAAAATAATATAATAAATACGACTGCCGTTATGCCGTCTTTTTTTGAATGAAAAAAAGCAAAGTTCAACTTGAAAATAAACTTGTTTCGTTTCTTTAAAAAAAGTTTTAAAAGGGTGCAAGTTTGTCATTTTGTGCTTTTTCTTTGAATCATAATCCTTTATTTCTCTCTCTTTGTCTGTTTGGCTGGGTTCATTTCCCTTCTTTCTTTGTAACAGGGACAGTAGAAGAACGAGTATAAGGAAAAGTTAGAATTTCACCTGCTCTCTTTCTCTCTTTTATATACTTTTTTTTTTACATATTTCCTGTTCCCATAAAACTGTCTTTTTTGTGTGTGGCTGTAAAACACATTTAAAGTAAGGGGAAAAAACTAAATGATCTATCTTTTCTGCCAACTTTATATTTAGTTTAGGCTACTTTTTTTACTCAATGTTCTGAATTGGAAAAACTTTTTTCGTCGTCGTCTTAATATTTTCCTGTGCGCTTTTGATGCTTCTCTCTACAAAACTTGTGTAAAAAACTTACTCCATCATCATCATTATAGAAACAGTTAACTACTTATGTATTTCGTTATACATATATAATATATAATTATATATCCACCCTATACAACATCCAACCTAATAACTTGTTTAATTTTCACAAAGAAAACTTTTTTTTCTATCTTGTTCCCCCGATTTTACTTTTCTTTTTTAGCTTCCTCTGTTCTTTTTTCGTCTTTGGTATAATGGTTAATAAAAAGTGAACAAAATAAAAAAGTTTTCCTTCTTGCTTTTCATTTTTAATACTTTTTTAAAAGGGAAAGAGATGATGCGTCATTTCTTCAACAGCAGTGGCAGCAGCAACTATGGTGGTGGTGGTGCGGGAGGAGGAGGGGGAGACGCTTAATTAATACCGTCAACCCTGGCGTATTAATATTTTAAGGTTGCGATTGTACATTTTCTTGTCTTTCAGATCACATTATTTACAGACGTGAGTCCTTTTAAACCATTTTACTTAATTATGCATATTATTATGATATGATTCGTTTAAATCAAGCGGATGATTACAATATATCATTTTTTTTAACTTCCAGCAGTAACCCAACCCAAAAAATCTTCTTTTATGAATAGTGGTAGTTTTTCATTTTTTTAAAAATGGTTTCGCATCTTTTTAATTTTCTAATACGGGAGAAGTTTACTTTTTTTAATTGTTTGGAATAATAATTAAGTTGTGGTTATTATTATTATCATGATAAGACAAAAAAAGATGATTGTAAATGGTTTTATGGAACAAAAGTAATTTTATGACAGTTGGAAAAGTTGTAGATTTTGGAAGAAAACATATTATTTTCACATCACATCACAATATTACACTGTACGCGGGAACACATTCAAAACTTTAATGATCACATAATATATTAAACAAAGTTTTTGTTTAATCACTTTTATACCGTTCGTAACTTTAACTTAAAGGAGGAAAAAATGACAAATTGAGATTATTTTGTTATTCACAAAAATATTAAGTACATATTTAGTTGAGCATGCGGTAATAGAATTTGCATTTTGATATCATGAATATATGTACATATATTTTTATACATATTTCAGGTAAATATCATATTATGCAGCTATCATACACCTGGTTTACCTTTTAAGGTGCGATAATTTTGTCATTCCTACGAATAACTGCAGTAAGCGAAAATGCTGCAGTTGCAATTCAAAAAAAAAATAACCTTGATATCTCGGATGGCCAGCACATGTTCAGTCCAATTCGCGTAGACAACCTGCTTTCTTGCACTTGGGACATACTTTAAAGTCAGTGTAAAATATGACCTACAGGCAAAAATAAATATATATGTGTAAATTAAATAAATCGTTAACATTGCTGCTGGGATTTTTATTATTATAAATGACGGGATATTATGGTGTTTTAATTGTGTTTAGAAATCCCCCACCTTTGGATGCTGAGAACAAGTTTGCGCAACTCGTCCATTGGGCATCCAAAATCCACACGAGAAGCAAAAGAGGGGAGCCCCCTTTCTCACACATTGTTGGCATTCCATCGCGGTGACAATTCGCTTGGTATCATCATCTTCCCCTTCTGATGATGAGACAGTGAGTGGAGATCCTGGTGGTTGATCGCTTAAAGGGGAAGTGTCAACAGATGAGGTTGATGAAAAGGACGAGGTGGACGATGACAAGCTACGACGTTGCTGCAGTTGATTTTCCAACGACTGGTAGTAAAATGGGTTATCAAATCCGTGTTTTTTAATTAATGAATTATTATTAGCCATGTTGTTGTTTTTTTGGTTATCCCTATGTCGCTCCGTCTGCAATCCAGATGGAAATAGAAACAAGAGACACTTAAAAATGTAAATCTACAACGTAAAATCACATTAATCATCTCACAATATTTCCAACAATTGAGTGTAGGAACTAATTATACTTAATCATAGTGTATAATATGTGTACCTTAATAAAATTGCAGTGCAGTGGTTGGCTTTTAGAAGATGGAAGATTTTATTGCCTGCTTTTTTTTACACAAAAACTTAAATTTAACTGTTGTTATTGACTAGGCCTGTAAGATAGCGACGATTTTGCAAACAATATTTTGGAAAATGATATTTAATTTAATATAACTGGCAGCCTTTTATTTATTCGTCGGCGTCGGCCACCTCTATGTTAAGTACACATTGACGTACGTATACCAAGATTTTCATCATTTTCATCTTGTCACCCACAAAATTTGCATTTCATGTTAAAATGGATACTTGTCTCGTGTACCTTGCCATGCATTATTTCCTAATTTTTTTGTATACACATACACACAAGTCGCTCAATTGCTGCACTGCCTATTCAAAATACCAATTACTTAATTAAGATTCCTTGGTTTAGTACAGGTCTCACAGTATAATTTGTCTACTCTGCTTAGTCTCCTCTTCAATTGGGCATATAAGCATTTGAGCATTGTCCCTATTATCTGTCTATGTAGGTCTTTCATTTTCCAATGCAAACATTTCATTCCATGCTTTGCCATCTATTTTTCGTTTAGATTCTAACTATTCATTCTACATCTCTCCCTCCCTCTCCCTCTCTTTGTCATTTATGTATTAATTTAACACTGTAAATTAAATAAGATTTGTCAAGTCAAAACTTTTGTTACATGGTCATATATATGCTCCTCGCTCTCTCCTCTTGCTCTTTACGTATTTAACTTTAAAAAAGATGGATGGAGATGGAAAATGAAGTATTTAGGCTTGAGACAAGACACAAGACAGTAGAAGCTTTATTAGCATTTTTTCCTGCTCCATGCAAAATAGATGTGTGACTTGAGAAGTGAGGACCAACTGAATTAAGACAACTAACAAGGGATAATTGTTATGGGACACGAGAATAAAAATAAAAAGTTTTTTTCGTTTTTTTTTCTTCTTATTCTTCCTTCTCCTTGAGCTCCTTGCTGTTTCTATAGGAAAAAATAAACTTTCTTGCTGACTGTTAGAGAGAGAGAAGAGAGAGAGCAAATTTCCTTTTTCTTCTTTGTCGACGAAAGACTATGATGATGATGATGTGATGTTGTAAGAAAAACTTTTTTTGTTTAAGTTTGTTGCTCTTCTTCTTCTTTCTCTACTTGTGTAATGATAATGGGCAAATTTAGATTATTATTGTTATTATTAAGAAGAATAAAATGAAAGAAAAGAGTTAGTTGGCTTGATTTGGGTAGGTCCTCCTGCGGTGTTTCTGTCTTTTGAGTTGAGTTTTATATTATTTTTTTTTGGTGTGAGTTTGACCGACCCAACACTAAAGACAAAGTTTGTCGGTCGTCGTTTGTTGGACCTTTCTTTCTTTCTTTCTTTGCAAATTATAAGAAAACATTATTTCCCCCCCCCTTTACTTTTGTCCTCCTCCCCCCACACCTCTACCTCCTCCACCACCACCACCCCAGAAAAAAAGGCAAACTTTATTTTTACTTATAGTTGTTCAAGTTTTTCTTTGCTTAATTTGAAAAGATCTTTTCCTTTTTCTCTTTATCTTTTAGTGAGAGAATTCATATATAAAGAGTATAAAAAAGGCAGACAAGTTGGAACTTTTGGAACAACTTTCACTTTTGCTGGTTGAAAGAAAAGAAAGAAGTTTATTATTAGCGCGTAAGTTGTAATGATTCTGCTCTGTGCTGCTGGTGCGGTGTTGGTGGTGTGATGGTGTTGGGTGCTGCTGGTTATTAAATACAACCAACCGAAAAAATAAAAAAAAATAACAAGCGTACTACTACTACTACTACTACTGCTACTACTCACTAAGTTTTTGTTTTGCTATTTTTGTTGGTAATGAAAAGCGAGGCAAGTTTTCTCTTAAGTAGGATTGGTGGAGTCCATCCATAAAAAATAAAAATGACCATTTCATAATCATTATATATTTTTCCTTGTTATATAAAGCCAACCATAATAATAATAATACTCATTAGTGGATAAAAAAANTCTTAAGTAGGATTGGTGGAGTCCATCCATAAAAAATAAAAATGACCATTTCATAATCATTATATATTTTTCCTTGTTATATAAAGCCAACCATAATAATAATAATACTCATTAGTGGATAAAAAAAAGTTGAACAAAAAAACAACTCTTGAAATAAGCCGAGTCTCACTATACTTACTTAATTAAGTCGTAGAATAATAATTGAGGAAAGAAGTGCTAGAAAAACTACAACATAATGTTTGTTGTGCTCTCATCTCTCTCTCTCTCACACACACACACACAAGTTGATGTTAACTTTAACACAAGTTTTACCATCACCACCACCACCACCTTTACTCTGCTCTGCTCTGCTGTTGTTGATATCTTTACTAAGTTTAAGCTTACTTAAGTTACTTTCAATTTGGAGAAGAGGAGGAGGAGAAGTGAGGAGGAAAGAGTAAAAGCAGAAGGACAACATGAGAGAGAGAGAGAGAGAGCGAAAAAAGTTTGTTTTGGACTTTCTTCTTGTTTTAGATGTTGTTGTTGTTGTTTGTTTGTTTTGGAGCAGTAATTAACCATGGTCAAATTACCTAATGCCAATTACTTATTTTTACTGGTTGCTGGCAGAGAGAGAGAGAGAGAGAGAAATAGAGCCGAGGCGAAACTCAACTCATCATTCCTGTTCATCAGTTCACCCAAAAGTAAAGTGAAAAGTAAATAGAGTGAAGAGAGTGGAAAAAATAGTAGTAGTGATAAAGTGTACTACTACAAAAGAGTAGCTTCATTTAATACACTTTATGTAATTAGATAATTGTCTGTTTGTCCATACATACAAATACAACTGATACAAGATGCCTAGGCCACCTTGATAATAGTATATAAGATGCACATGTAATAATAATGTAATATGAAGTATATACTATTTAAAAAAAAATTATTTGTTGAAAGAGATTGGTATACATTATTGTATTTCATTTATAATTAATTTTATTATTTTCGCTATTTTAATATACTTAATTTATTTTATTAGAGATATACATGCATACATACATAGTTATTGCTAGGATCTTATTCAGCACAAGTAAAAGTCCAAGTAGTTTGGGATAGTGGTGATGGTGATTGTTATTACAAAACTTTTTTTTTATTCCAAGAAGTATAAGTCGGAGAAAAAGACAAACAAATGAGAAAGATGGGAACAATCATTATTTGTTGAAAGAGATTGGTATACATTATTGTATTTCATTTATAATTAATTTTATTATTTTCGCTATTTTAATATACTTAATTTATTTTATTAGAGATATATACATACATACATAAATACATACATAGTTATTGCTAGGATCTTATTCAGTACAAGTAAAAGTCCAAGTAGTTTGGGATGGTGGTGATGGTGATTGTTATTACAAAACTTTTTTTTTATTCCAAGAAGTATAAGTCGGAGAAAAAGACAAACAAATGAGAAAGATGGGAACAATCTCCAAAAGTAGCCATTAACTAACCAAGTCATGCCATATCACCACCACTGCCACTTTCAAAATCCCCATCGTCCTTCAAACTATTCTCGTTTCTTTCTCTCAGCTCACAGGCGAAAGCCAAAGAAAACTTTATTAACTAACCAAGTCATGCCATATCACCACCACTGCCACTTTCAAAATCCCCATCGTCCTTCAAACTATTCTCGTTTCTTTCTCTCAGCTCACAGGCGAAAGCCAAAAAAAAAAAGAAAACTTTTGAAAATTTAATATCCAAACACAATATAATATATATATTCGGATGTATGTATGTATGTATGTTTATAATAATTCTTATATATACATAGTTATTAGGGTGTATATATGTAATATGCTGTTTATACTACTTCTTTTAATGTTCCCCTTATTATCATTATGCAATGCTATAGGTATACCTTACTACTTTTGTGTATATTATTTAACTTACAAAAGTAGTAACAAAAGCTTATAAAGGGTCAGTTTTCTTTGTTACTTTTACAAAACTTGGAAATGTAGCAACATAACTTATAAAATTACCCTGGCCTGGCCTGAAAATAAAATCTAATAAATTTACCAAAATGGTGTAAGTTGTATACTTTGTTAAGAAAATTTTATCAAAACTTTTAGTCTACTTTTTGTTCACCGTTGTGTACCACTACTACTACTACTACTACTACTATAAGGATGAAAGAGAGAAAAAAGTTTATTCACATCTTCATTTCATCTGAATAATAATGTTATCATGATAATATGATGGAGAATTATTATTATGATTATTAAAAGTATACACATTATTACATATAGTCGTAGTAGTAGTAGTAGTAGTAGTAGTAGTAGTGGCTCTCTCACTTTAAAAAATAAAGACGGAAGTTAACCAGAAAATAAATACAAAGAGAAATTTATATTTAGCAAAACTTTTAAAGAAAAGTAGCAGCAATCCAAAAAATAAAAAGGAAGAAAGTGAAGGCAGCGTCAAACTTGCTATATATTTTTTTAATATTTATGTTTTTGATAAAAAAAGTTGGTTTTTTAAAATTGTAAACAAAAAGGCACAAAAAAAATAAGAATTGAGTAGTATGTTCAACATACTATGCTGTATGATGACTACAAAAAAAAATATATGTATAGGAACAAGTTCAACAAGGATATTCTTTCTTTACTTTTTTTTAACAAAAAAAA
>JAHZNC010001002.1:0-17353 GCA_027744095.1 Zhuqinia jingwanae
AAAACGTGGTAACATATATCATAACGAAACATTTAGTGTAGGAAAAGAAATCCCTTTTCTAAAATGTGTTGTGTCGTAAAATAAAAAAGTGTGGAGGTGATAACATAACACAATAATGAATGTTTACTGGTTAATAAAGCATTATTATTGTTAAGCATACGCAGAGTTGGATGTTATTTATATTTGAAAATTTCACGATGCTTAATAAAAACGAATAGAGGTTTTTATAAATAGTTTTAAATGGATATAGTATGACGCATATAATAATTCAGGTTAGACATGGATTAGGAAGAAATATTTCTGCCACATATATATCAAGCAAGAATTTAACATTATACCGGTTTTTAATTAACTAATTTATGTCTCTTAATTCCCTTGTCATCATCGGCACTTCCTTCATCATCAGATCAGGCTTCAGAGCGATAACCTATCTTACCTATTCTAAAATTGGTTGCAACCTCCCTTGTTACACACCCATGTCACCAGCAAACATTATGATGATGTTATCCATGAACCGACGATTATGTATTTTGACAGCTACCTCAACAATTCCTGTGGGAACATCATTGGCGGATACCCTCAGCCACTTTCTATTTCGTCCAATTTTGATCCAAGATAACTTGGCTGCAATCAAATTTTTCTTTGCTAAGCAAACAATTCCTGTGGGAACATCATTGGCGGATACCCTCAGCCACTTTCTATTTCGTCCAATTTTGATCCAAGATAACTTGGCTGCAATCAAATTTTTCTTTGCTACGCAGTTTAACGCAGTCATGGTAATTTGTACTTAGTACCAAAACGAAAATTGGGTCATGATTGCTGGATAACTGCGTTAGTTGCCATTCTGCTCATTTATTTGCAGACTTTCTGTTCATTGTTCTCTATGTTTGTACCCAAGTTGGCAATTTGCTGTTTATGGTCGCGGGTATGTTTGTAGCTTTCATACTGTAACATACACAGATCTAATTTGAGCTGCATATGACGCTATTTTGCAGTGAATTGGTATTAATTGCAATGCCTAAAAACCGTCGTGTGCTGATATATATAAATTGTACTATTCTGCACGTTTAAAGGTTGGAATACATCAAAAATACAAAAAGCAAACCGCGTTTTACTGTAGTGCGGCATTCACAACTTGTAAACATATTCATAAATCAGTCAAAATTTTAAAAACTAGTTATGTTAGTGAAAAGTAACGGTGGCCTAGTGGGGCGCTATGAGCTATCACTTTCACCACAGAACTTATTTTAGCACAGAAATCGAGAAACGTGCACTACTGAAAAGCCCATAAGATCTATACAATACAACGGCCATATGCAAAACAACAACCAACCGTTGTATGCACTACCTGATCCAAGGAATAATAACTTGAATTTTTACTCAATAGCTTAGGTTTACAAAATATACTAATCTGTTTCAGTACTTTATTGTTGTTTTTTATTATCGTTGTGTATTATTTTCAGTTTAAATCGGATGATATTATCATTATCGCATGTAATACTTTTTTTGTGTGGAAAAATGGAATTTTTGACAACGTTTACGCGGTGAGAGTAGACACAACTCACAGTATTCCTATTTATAGGCAGTGTTAAACTTTTCCTAAAAAATTTACCGCATACTGAGGGAATGAAAAAACACAACATTTTGTAAATGAACAAAACACTAGGGACAGAATTCAGTTACAGGATATGGCTTCTTTACAATACAATAAACTTACTTGAAAGTTTAAATGTATGTTGGTAAGATGCATACGCCCAATTAACGATCATGATTTTTTGTTTAACCCGAGTTTCACTCCACATTACTTCCGGTTGTATCTGTATTTTACCAGGTAGCTTGAAGTTATTTTTTCCGCTTTCGATGAATTTAACGAACCACCATTAAAATCAATATACTAGTGGTAGAATAAAAACAGGATACAAAAAAACAAAATGTACCTATTGTATTATTAAATAAGCACGCATGCATTAACATTGAGAAATCTTTAATTGATTTTTTGCTCCGCTTGGTTTTCACGCTCACCTTTATAATTTGTTACTACCAAGCTCCAAAATAACAAACATCTCACTTGGACATCTGCATCCGTCATCAACAATATTTTAGTTTGTTCCAATTGCAATTGTTTCTCTAATAAATCTCTTACTTGAATGTGCGTTACAAAAAAGTATATCGACATCAATAAACGTTTTCAAGGCAATGAAAAAAAATGTAAATACCGGTGAAACGATAGACAATGACGCCATCCTTCATAAATAAATAAGCAAACAGCGTTTCAAGGCATGAAGGTGGTGTTAACGCAGGCTTGGGTTATGTGACATATTTTAAGCTTCGATGTAATGATAATTGGTGTATAAATGATTGACGATGAAGTACTGATATATTGTAGAATGGGGAATGCGCATACAACATAATTTTTCCTTTCATCTGTAATGCCATTTTTATTATATTTCGTATTCAAGATACAATGTAGGTAAATAATATTAGTTAACATGAATACACAATTGGTTACTCACGCAGTAATACTGCAAATCTTAAAAAATCTCGTACCCCTAAAATAACAATTAAAAAGGTAAATAATGTTAAAAATTAAAATAGCGATTACAAAATTATGTCACTCTCAAAATGTTATATGGTAAGAATCCAATTCTTATCATTTTTATCTAATTTTCAAGTCAATTTGCCTGTGAAGTAGACATGGAGCAAATATATATTTTGCTAGTTTTTCCAATTTATCTTTTGATAAAAAAATTATCGTCTTTGCAAAATGGATTTATATACTTTTTAAACTAATGGAAATTCTTGGAATTCCACTACACACAGTCATACATCTTAGCTTTGGAATGCATTTTAAAGCATGAATGCATACAACATAATAATAACAACAGACACAATGTACAGAATGAGTAGTAGCTGTTTTTTGCTTCATAAAATAAGTAAGAATGTGTCGATTCATTCACAAATTACATACATCTTCCAAATATTTTACCGAGACGTGGCTACCTTTTTTAATGCACATTATTATCTTGTGTAAAAGAATTGAAATTGCTTTATTGTACAAAAAAAACAAGTCTACACACAATAGTGTGAACGTGCGAGCATCTTTCCATGTAAACCATAAAAAACGTATACAAAATAATTCTGTTGTGTAGCAGGTCGCTTTTGTAGTACACAAACGGATGAGGGAAGCCATCCACTCCATGCAATCTTATCTCATCTCTGAAAAACTTTGAGCTACTAAAACCACTACTCTACTCACACACACACATCAAGTTGCGACTCTCTCCCTCTCTCTCTCTCGGTATACCTATAAAAGACCCTAAAAAACTTTCTGTTGAGAATTACCCACCACCACCACCAATCCCTGGACAGATTTCGTCTCTTTGCAATATGCCTACCTGAAAAGAAATGATACGAGAAAAATATAAGGAAACCCTTTTTCCAAAGACTTGGATATTGGCTTGCTTAAAGAAATATATTGAACCAGAAAATCTCACAAGAAAATACCTCAACTCAACTGAACCAAGTGTGTCTTCCTCAGTTTCCTTGTAATAATAATAATAATAATATTCCGTTCCATTCTACACAAAATGCATGCAAAATCCTCAAAAGCCTGCACATCTATTTACTTTACACAGATTATTTTCTACATTCTTTTACTCTCTATATATATATAGATTATAATATTTCCTCCTTATAGAAATACATAATAAACCAAATTGAAACATAAAATCTCATAATAATGTAAGTTTATTTATCAATCTCAGAAGAACGAGGAAAAAGTGTCACACAGTCACATTTTATTTCTTTCTTCCCCGCTCAATCCTCCCCGAGCATTCCTCCATCCATCCACAATATATGTATACACAGGCTATATCAAACCTGAGTATAATGGATTAAAAAGAGAACGGAGAAAGAATTGACTCTGACAATTTTTTTTTGTGATGAAGAGAAAAGCTTTGCCGATTCGTAAAAAAGATATTTTAAAGAGCTCCTTTTTATAGATTTTGTTTTGCTGAGAATTTTGGCTAGACGCTTTTGGTTATGCATATAAAATAGTATATCATTAAGTTATAGTATCAGTGATGTATGTATATTACTTATAAAGCCACTTAATACATCCAAGTGTACGAATGTGACATCACATCAGGACAAAGAGTACTTGTGTCGTTTTCTTTTTCCTTTTTTTTTCCTCTTTTTCTTTTTTCCTCTTGTTAAAAAGAAAGGTAAAGCTTTATCTGATATTGATGTGATGTTATGTTACTACTTAGGCTTAAAACTACCTACTTGCTAAAATGTATGTAAGTTGTAGCTTGGCGGGTGGGCGTTAAAAGTATAGGCCTACGTATAATGTTGTAAGTTATGTTATATAACATAATGATAATGATGATACGATGTGATATATAAGAGCATGCAGCATGCATGGTTGGAAAAGCAAGGATTGACATTACACAATGTACACCTTCATTCATATCACAACTTAGACTTACTATTACTTATAATGTTTATACAAATTTATTGTCCTGTTTGTCAGGCACACACAGGCACACGCACAAAACCAGGAACAATTTTTTACTGATGTTGTTCCGTCTTTTTTTTTCTTCTCCATTCTTTTAGTTTTTGTAACAAAATATTCGATAATACGATCACGTTTTCACTGGTGTAGGTGGTTTGCTGCTTACTACGTTTGCCTGTGCCAGTATATTATACGTTCATTTCGTTTTTTTCTCTCCATATGTATTATTATTACACTGTTAAGTAAGGTGAGGTTACAACAGCTAAAGATACAGCAGCGTAAAGCCTCAAGTGGATAGGAAAAAAAGAAGCCTTTTCTGCCGAACAAGACTTTGAGACGGTCAATTACTCTAAGTGCTTGTTTGTGTTCATATTTTTTATAATGACTTTGCCCATAAAACTTCTACCACCAACACCGTGCTAAATCGGTCCAAAAAAAAGCCGCGAGGAGGTAAGCAAAGCAAGCAATAATGCTACAATAAAGGTATAAAAGTATTTTTTATACAACTATGAGGACAGCAAAAGTAGTAGGAAAAGTAGTAGTAGTAGTAGCAAAAGCGGAGAAGTTTTTAGATGAAGCAGTTTGGGGAAAAAGAGAGAAAGGAAAAAAGGCTTCAGGTTTCATCTCTCTCTTTAAAGCCGATCCCACCGCAGTGCAGTTCAGAAAATAAAGAAAAGTAAATTCCATTTTCAGGTTGCTCTCTGCTGCTGCTGCTGCTGCTGTTTCTTTGTGTTGTTGGCTGGTGCTCTGGTGGTGGTAGTGGTGTTGCTGAGTTTGTCATGCAATCCGATAGACTACCATCGAAAGTAGAAGAGAGAAGAGCCAAACTTACACAACAACGGGAACGTTAACTTAAGCAAAACCGAAAGAAAAACTCTAGTTCGCGATGAACGAACGTGAACGATACCAATCTCTTTAAAGTTTTTTTTACTGCATCATCATCATACCACAAAACAGTGAGCTAGCCACACACACACTTGCCCATATACCTATTTATTGGTATACCCCATACCATCACCATTATCATGATGATGATCATCATCATGGATGAATATTGTGGATGAAAACTCTGTGGTAGTATACATTTCTCCTGTGATTTATAAAAAAAAGTATACTATTTCCATTTTCAGCATGCTTAATATATGCTGTGCTATACACTGTATAAAATGTATGCCAGCTAACCATAAAATTATTATGTTCTTTAGCCACATAAGAAGACAGAGAGTATCAAATCATGAGACAGACAGGAGGAGTAGTAAAAGCTAAAACATTCCATCGTGNAAATGTATGCCAGCTAACCATAAAATTATTATGTTCTTTAGCCACATAAGAAGACAGAGAGTATCAAATCATGAGACAGACAGGAGGAGTAGTAAAAGCTAAAACATTCCATCGTGATAAAACTATCTCGATGGAAATCTCTTTGCTGATTGACGGGTGGATGCAACAAGATTAACAAAATAAAATATGGATCTTTTGTTTATTTGCGTGTCTTGTTTTTGCTCAAGGAAGCAAGAATGCCTACCCACTTTTGAGTTTATTAAATATAATATGCATTGCGTAAATTCTTTGAGGCAGAAGGTGAATTACAGGAAAAGAAGCATTTTATCTTTCTAAATTTAGTTTTTATAAAATTCCATTATGGACAAAACTTTTCAGAAAACATGCAAAACTCATTTTACATGAGTGAAAGTACATTTTTTCTTTGAAATACAAAGTCAGGTACTTTTTTTTAGGAAAAAGTCCAGTCATATTAAAATTGAGTTTTCCTTTGTTTTTTTTAACTTCCTTTCCTCATGACTCATGGTTATGATGACTTAACCTAAAGTGAAGTATGCGGCGCATATTTTCATCCAATTTTTTAATATAAACTGCAACACAAAACCAACTATGTGTAACCTGTACCATTTTTTGTTAAAAATATATCTAAAATGGTTTCGCATATGATGAAAAGATGGTAAATATGTACTGTAAAAAACTAAAACTATAAAGTAGCAATGTTGTAGAAAAAATATGGTTGAATTAACTCGCGTAAAAGCATATGCATAAAAGCATATAAACTCTAAAATGGTTTCGCGTATGATGAAAAGATGGTAAATATGTACTGTAAAAAACTAAAACTATAAAGTAGCAATGTTGTAGAAAAAATATGGTTGAATTAACTCGCGTAAAAGCATATGCATAAAAGCATATAATCGGAATGAAATATTTTTCAAGACATCAAAATTCATAGTTCATTTTCTGTCACAAGAAACTAAGTGGTATAAAATGAGTATTATATGATTATCTTGTAACATTCACTCAAGAAGTCAACCATTACACAGAACAGAAATGATGTAGAAACATAATATTGGAATTTATAAGAAAATATTTTTGTGGAGGATAATAAAGATTATATATACATGGTATACGTATATTGTGTATGTTGATAAGGATGCAGGTTCAATAAAACATGCTTTATAGCTGACAATGCATCTTTCAACGTGCCAAGAAAAACGCCTTGAGGAACTCAACTCTCTACTACATCTCCCTTCTTGCCCATCCATAAAATAAGTTGTACAACTCTGTAAGTGCAGCAAAGTTACAGTATTCATAAAGACAGATGCGTAAATACAAGATACAAGTTTATAGAAAGGTGAAGGTGGATAAGTTGGTAGGTAGGTTTTATGTATACAAATGATAAACAGAAAACCCCTCCAGGGATTTTTCCTAAAGTTGGAAAGGAAAATAACCAACTTCCATATGTACATTGTATGTATATACGTATTATATGATATTATACTTTGTGCGTACATCATATTCAATCTATTTATCCATCCATCTACACTCTAAGTACTTAAATGTCAGGTTACTACATTCTTGTATTTTTTTGTTCGTTGTTTTATATATAATCCCAATTTTTATACACACGCAGTGGTATAATATAACTACGTAATTGCTTCAATGTTTTTTTAAATGTTTGTATTAGGGGCTGTGATTTTGAGTTTAAGAAAGTTATTAAAAAGTATTAAATGTTACATAATATGCCCATAAAAAATCCAAAGTAGTAATTAGTACGGAGAATTATTTTAAAACGATGACAAATATGTAGTTACTTACACACGTAAAATAATCTAAATCTTTGGGTAAGCAATTTACTAGTTAACGTCGTCGTGGTCTTCTGGAAACCTGTGTAATGCGAGTGGAAATACGTGGTATGTAACCTTAAGGTTTCAGTAGTGACTTGTTGTACCACGTCATGACGGTGTATATACACAGAGCACTATAATCTGCTGTTGGCGTGTTGAATTGTATGGTGTCTATTTTAACAGCATCTTGATTTAACTTGCGTCTTGAAAACCTAATTTAATTCAATAACTCTGCATCTGTTACGTATTTCTCTCTGCATTTTCAAGATGAATGTGTGAACGTATGATACGTACATTATGGATTACGGACACGTCAAAAGTGTGCATATTATTTCAAATACAATGACATTTTGATCTAAAGAGCTTAGTTAAGCGCCATGTATAATATTTAGGTACCTAAATTCATTTTGCATATGACATAGATTTCATGAATCCATTATAAATTGCTGATATGACATTTCAGATAAAAATTTAGAAGGTCCGCAGGCTGGCGCATTAATGTATTTGGTGTGATGATGATACAAAGCATATATTATCAAATTAGTTACGTTGATCACAATGCTGAGAGGATCGTGCAGCTAAATACCACTGGAATTAGGTATGCTAATAAATATGACCCCTTTAACTGGAATGAAATGAGTGCATTGTAAGATCTTTTTTACACGAGCAATTCTAATTACCCCAAAAGCATGCGACAAAATTGCCTTATTTTGTGCAAATAGTCATTCTGTAATTGAATTTCTTATTGTATTTCTGCTTTGTTTTCTGATGTGTTGTTAAAACTACACACTACCATTTTTTAACCATACGACATTACGTAATATGCATATATTATATTATACTATACATTACCTACTTTTCACACATATTTAGGTATATAGTGTGTTTAATGAACGCTGTAGGACACTGCTTCAAGCTTACCGCTATTGGTTAATATGCTTATGCTTGTAGTTAAACTTTACAGGTAAATTTGAAAGGCTTGTTTTGTTTCAAATCTCACGCGATAATATGTAAATGTGCCAGCACCTCTTAAAAATTTTCTTTTACAATACAATTATTATTAACTCGTTCAAATCTCTACAAGTACAAGTAAATTACCATTTTCTGCACGCAAACATTTTGCGTAAACGATCCATATGTACTTTGTGAGGCGAGTCCTTCTTCTGTTTACTTTTCTCAAACATCATCAGAATTTTTCGCAAGGAAATGTCAAAAGCCATACATTTTTATTTAGTTAATACTTGTACGTGTATAATGTGATCCAACTATTGATTGAAAAAAACAATGAAATAGTGAAACGAGAACAAATGACAAACAGTGATTCCTATATTACGCATTCACCGCCACCCAAAGGCACTTGCACAAATTACATTACTAATTCGAAGCGATGGACAAGAGGATAAAAGGAATGCGTCAGGGAGAAAAATAACGAAAAGAGAACGGATGGGAATGCTAAAGAACTCGATCGCGTGGATGGTACTTGTGTTGGAATTGGGCCAAAAAACCTATGGATTTAGTTGATACGTTTTAATCAAAACCCGAATCGAAATGTATAAATTGTATGAATACATATATGAACATGAACACGGTGTTGTATTAAATGCTGGCGTAATACGTATGAAGTATGGACATGACTTTCCACTAAGATCATCATAAAATTGACATAAAACTGGGAGAAAATAGCAATGATAAATTGAAGTAGTATTTTGTGGTAGTATTTACTTTGCATGTAATTTCAACAAAAATATATACTACACCATATACACATGTTTTATTTTATGCAACGATAGTGACAAAGTTTTTAATATATTCAAACTTGAGTAATATTATATTATGAGTAAAACAACTAGCTGCATACGTATTCATAGTTAGATGAAGATTTGAGTTTCATAAAAAAACTGAAAGGGTTTCAAAACTGATATGTACTATTGAATGTAATGTAGTTTTTTACTAAGTAAATCACTAAAATGTTACAAAGTACAAGGCCTTGTACTGATCAATACAACTATTTTGTGCTAACATTTGTTTGAGACGCTTGGATAAAAAAAACACAGCTA
Organism: Zhuqinia jingwanae; assembly: GCA_027744095.1. NCBI lineage: Eukaryota > Metazoa > Arthropoda > Collembola > Entomobryomorpha > Paronellidae > Zhuqinia > Zhuqinia jingwanae. Next base: position 9,699 of record JAHZNC010001002.1, read on the forward strand.
ATAATTTTATAACGTATTTACAATGTACTGCTTATACGGTGAGGGAGTACAGTTTTTTTTATAAATCTGATGCAAAATGGCGCTGCGGCTGTTGTCGCCTCTTTATGACACGATACACGCCACCGGATACTAAAAAATTAACTACTGCGCTGTATACCCCAATCATATCAACAAAAAAGTAAGCCACGGATAGTGAGGATGAAATAACTTGCAAAAAAGGGAAAGCAGCAAACCAAGGGATTTACAAAAGATATATATGGTTTTATATTGAAGACTTGAGGTGATAACCTGTAAAGGTCCATAATGACCTCCTTACTTTCCTTTGCCCTTATCTGTCTCCAATGTAATTTCTCATAAAAAAACCTTTTTTACTGTTTTTTTGCTTTTAAGGTATACCAGCAGACAGGCTGTTATTTTTTCGGGTAGTATAAATATATGCATATATGTACATTGTGGACAGGATACTAGAAGATTCTATAGCACCATTCCACATTGTACATGGAAATATTTCTAACGTAAATACCTAATGCAGTCCTATAACCCAGCACTCGTTTTCTTGAGATCCGTGTCTTAGGAATCACCATAGTGCAGTGCTCTGTTTTCAACCTCGTAGCGTAATAAACCATAATAATCTAATTTTTACCGGCTTGCTGGAGATACGGAGGCGTGTAGGTTATTTATTAAACAACATGAACATTCGCATCTCCCTAGAAAAAGGCCGTCGTGGTCGCATGCTCATTATTATTTATACTTTAAATTATATTAATCCACATAATTTTATGAAGGATGCTTACCTACTGTCAGCTCATTTCATTAAAAGGAAACACGTGCATAATGAAGGTATAGTAGTCCTATGCATAAAAATACATTCCCAGAGCACCGTTTATTGTTATCACAGTTTATAGTATTAAAAAATCGTTGTTGTAATCTTACGCGGTTGGGGGTTAAATCCAATATCAAAAGCTAAAATTAGTGAATAAATGTTCAGTCCGTGTCAAATTTTGCATTAAAAAAAATTTCATAAGTTGTATTCTTCCGCTTATAGAGCAAAAATTTTGAAGCAGAAACAAATACACTTATTTGAAAATTCTAGAAAAAAATTGATGTTTCGTTATCACAATGAATAATAGTTTATCTTTGCAAGGTTACATTGACACGAACAAAATCATAATACTTATGTCAAGACTACAAATTTTATAGTTCATATTTTACCATTTCAATTTATAGGTGGATATGTACTCAATCTATATATATTTATAGTTTGTCGCAGTAGCATTTCTTTTTGGTTGAAGTGCAAGAAACCGTAAATACACTTTGACATACATGACAAATTTGTCTCTTGAATAATACATCGCATTGCATAACACAGATAAAGAGAGCTACTATGTTGAGGCAACACAAGCAATAGAACGGATGAGGGAACATTGCTGCATTTTTTATGATAGCTGTCATCACACCGTCATTCATTCATGTAGTTTTTGGTTTATGCTCCGTATAATGGACGTGGACAGGAAGTATGTGGTTTAAATCGATGAGTGTAGGGTGATGACTCCCCGCCGCTTGGCTTATGAAGAGTGAACTGGATTGGAGAGACCATGTTATTAGCGTTAGCGAAAATCTGTAAAACTTTTCTATTGTGTACTTTGTTTGCTGTTGCAGAGAAAGATTCTGGAAAAATATGTGCTTATGTTTATATAGGCATATATTTATGTTGTTTAGATATAAGTATAAATACACTATGACTTAAGCAAGGAAATTGATGTAGTATTTAATATTCGTGATGGTGAAATTGCTTGAAAAAATGTGATGTGCTAAAATGCTGTTTGGGCGAAAAGTTAGAGTCTCCCACACCGCATACACACACACACACCACATGATGATCTTGAAGATGACATTGTAAAACTCCTTTTACGGGAACAGGATGTTTTTAATACCGCGAACTTTGCTCGCTCGTTCGTTAAACAAATAAGCTGTAAAAAGGTGTATCAATTGAGTTTGCGTTGTATTTTTAAAAAGAAAAATACATAGGTATATATGGAGAACATGATGGGGAACAAGTAAAGAACAAGTTTGGAAAACTTAATTTAAACCACTACTACCGAGAAGCCAAACAGCAAAAGAAAAACGAAGAGAGTAAGTGTATATATGTAGTAGTTGTGGTGGTAGAACTTAAAAAAAGGCTAGAGAGCTAGATTTGAGTTTTTTCTATCTTCTTTTTTTGCTTTGTGTTCATGGGCTGTAAAATTTAATATCATTTGAAGTTTTTTTACAACTTAAATAAATAGAACGCAAAAGCAAAACCAATTTGCAGAGTGGTTTGCTACTAGAACGGCGAAATACATGAATATGGTATGCTTGAGAAAAAAAGGCATGCTAAATGAAAGTACAAAATACAGCGACACTAATGTAGTGACAAGGCGTATTTATACTCCGCGTTGCGGGTATGAGTAAAAGCTTGTGTGTTGTATATGTGTGTACATAAACTGATTTGTACTTTTTTGTAGTAAAAAAAAATGAGAAGATTTCAACAGGACATCCGTTACAAATATAAAGAAACCGCAGTTTCGGAAGAAGAAAAAAGGAAATTTTTGTTGTTGAGTGGAGTTTGTGTGTGTGTGTGTGTGCGTCTATGTAAACGAAAATGAATGAATGCATTCCTCCTGACAGAAACAACTGTAGTGTAACTACACGTTTTTTTCCAATCAATGAACAATAAAATGTGGAGCTTGCCAGAATAATAAAACACTCTATTTATTGTAAAATGTAGTAACTTAGTTTTGTCGTTTGCATGAGCTGCTCTGTGATATCCTAGGTAGGTAGATAACAACAAAGTATTGAGTATATGCCTATGATAGCGTGTTTTGTTTACAGTAAAAAAAAGAAGACAAAAAAACTTTTTTTTGTCACCAGACCCCGTACAATATTGTAATATCGACACGAAAGTAAAAGGTGCATTCACTCCATAGACACGAACCTACTACAAGCCTGTTTAGTGCGACAAAAATCCCTTTGCTCAAAAAAACTGTTGGTTTCATTTTCTTTCTTTTTTCTTTTTTTTTCGATTTCAGCGGAAGTGGCATACGTATTTGTTTTAACCAAACTGAATTTACATTCAAAGTGAACAAAAAATAGCTGATTTCCAAATTCTACCGTCGCCCGCGCCGAGCCACACAGGATACATGTGTGTAGGTGTGTTTTTATTATTACCAAGAAAGAAACAAGGAAATTCGTGGAATAAAAAAATTCTACGAAGATTTTTCAATATATCTAAAAAATTATGTTTTTACCATTTCCTTTTTTTCATCTATAGATATTTTTTCTTAAACTGCGAATATGAATGATATAGTCAATAGATTCATTTCTATTTTGTTTCATGTATGTATGCAAAGTCAACAATTTTCTGATCGTGTTCGCTTTGAATAAAGTTTTGCATCAGATAAAGAAAAGAAAAACTAGTAATACAAACTTTGCACTAGAAAAAGTGAGTGAATCTTTTCCCCGGGTAAATGTGCATATTTAGGTATCTGCTATACACACTGACTTGGAAGAGAGAGGGAGAGAGGGAGAGAGCAAGTATATAATGGAACAACACAACAAAATCATGTTATAATGGGATTGCTTGCTTACTGCACTTTTGCGCTGGGAGAGCTGGAGAAAGAAAGAGAGAGAGAGAGAGAGAGAGAGAGAAGGTATACACATTACATTACACACATGCTTGCCTCTCTGTGTATTAAGTCAAGTCCGTCGCCAGCAGGAGTAGATATCTAACAAGAAGTGAAGGTAGTAGAGTTAGAAGAGAGAAGAAAAAAAAAGCTTTTATCTATGTACGTTTTATAGGCTATAATTTTTATGCATGTTATTATGCGTAGTTTAAGGTATGGTCATAAGAGAAAAACCGAGAATGAGTATAATATGTGCACTACATAAGTTTTTTTTATGATGTGAACAAAATAATGTAGATTCTAATAATAAAATAGATGGTACGACACACACGTACACACTCTGCTCTGTTGTCGTACCGCAGAGCAGCTTCCCTTTCTTTCTTTCTCTCTTCTCCTCGGCTTACAAAAAAACGAACGTATAAAACTCTCTGCCGTGTGTGCGTCTGGCTTTGACTTGGTAGTAATATTACATTGTGTACAAAATGAAAAAAGGAGGAATTCCTATGTTGTTAGTTCGTACAAAGTCGAGTTGTCTTATTGCGTGAATAATTTATTCCGGATCACGATTTGGAATGTGTTTTTTTTCTCTCTCTCTTCTTCTCTTTCCCCTCTCACACACAAGCATTATAGAGCATTTGGATTTCTTGCTTGTTCTATTCTTTTGCATTCTTGTTTCTTTTTTTTATGCCGTAATACTTATTGCCTTATGAGTAAACTGTTTGTGATTATATGTACCTATGTAAATGAAGTTTCTTCATTGGAAATTTGTTTCGTACAATTCATGCAGGTACATATGCAGGTAATGACGACATATAGCACACACAATTTTCCCATTCATATCATATCATACCTTAAACTGTTAACAAATCAAATAGCTGGGATATATCCGCAGACCTAGTCTTTTAAAATAAAAAACAACAGTGCCATAGCTATGAGTGCTTCGAGAATGTACATTTACTTATGAAAAATGAATAATTAAAGTGCATCTTTAAAGAGAAAAAATAGATATGGAAAATTTAACGTTGGTAGGGTGGGAGACCAAACTTCAAATTATAGCGATTATACTTAGCATTAAATATATAATTATAGCAAACTTAGCAATTATAGCAGTTGTTACATTTAGCGAGACTACGGTACATAAATAGTTAGGAAAATTGTACACAGTAAAAAAAAGTCCAGTAATACATTTGAATGTTAGTTTTGACCTACTACAAGTATCTTTCAATTGTACAAAACATTACTTTTATACGTCGCATAAATTGGACATTTTAGAAATAAAATTCAAAAGTTTACGAGCGTGCATACATAATTTATTTACATCTAAATAATTCGATTACTTTGTACAACTTTGTTTGTTTAGTGAAGACAACTCACGCAATAAAATATTGACAGGAAGCATAGCATGTATCTGGCAGTGCTGTTGTACATTCCCATTAACTATTACATACCTTCTAAACCTGTGGGCATTCAAGCCCGGTAATCCTCCCACGCTTCCTGCTCCCCCGCTTGTTATATTTCGACCACAACCACAACTGGATGCGAAAATATATTAATACCTACCTTTTAACCAATGGTATACAAAGAAACAAAAGTTTATACAAAAGGTTAAAGTGCAACATTTCACAAGTCCATATAACCATTAAAACCATTTACATCCAATGCCGGAAATTACAATACTGCAAAGCATGAATCAATATGTAACGAAACTGGATCCGTTAAGTATATATACATAGGTATCTACTTAATTTTTTGAATACTATTTAAAAAAATTTTTTTTGCAAAACAACTTTTACAAATTAGTTGACAAGTAAGTTTTTAAAATTGTGCTGTTTGACAGAAATAATAGGTATCAATTTATTAAATTGAATTGAAACAGAATTACGGATGATATCGTAAAAACATTTCACGACCATGTTTACGAGGTTGATACTTGTATCATACATTCAACATTGATATAACATTCGGTGTTAATGTACAACGTAGTAATGTCGAAGCATCTTACAAAACAACTAACTCATTCTATTATGCTTGATACTACACACATTTTCAGAATAACCACACAATCACATCGCTACTGTTGCGTTTGACTTCTGTCCAAGAGAACCTCACACAAATTCATCCATCCATATCCGTCAATTAAACTACGTCATCTGAGTCAGCAAGTAAATAGTAGGTGCAAATTTTTCATACATGCACAACAATCTACGACGACAAGGACAAACAACAGAAAGAACGCAGCACAACAACGTAGTAGTAGCAAGTAAGTGTTTACTTACATCAACATGAACAGACAGAAACCAAATCTATTCTGCTTGCTGCTACTATAAAAAACTATATGCACTGCACTGGTAACAAGATGCGCAGCGATTATTTTGGTTATGTACAGTTAGTCATGTGCTTGTGCTGGTTGCACACTAGTATTTGGACAGGAAATGAAATTAATTTGTACTACTACGCTACAGAGCGCTGTGCTGCTAAACCAATTGTTTCGTTCAACACAATTCACGTCTAATTCTAAATGCTGCTGCTGCTGCTGCTGCTGCTGCTGCTGCTGCTGCTGCTATTCAACTAAACAACTGGAATAATATACATGGAAATGGAAGTCGCTACGGCGTAATATCCTAAAGCAAGCCAAAGCTTATATCCCTTGCGACACAATGGATATCATAATAATAATACATGTTATTTTCTTGAACCAATTACGAAATTCAGTTTTCCTGTCATTTCCCTGTGTAGATCCTACTGCACGATGAGGAACCCGCAACAAAGTTAGTATATATTTTTCTTGCATTTCTCTTGGAACGGAATCAATCCGAAACTATTAAAATGTAAGCAGCCCCAATAACAAAATTGCTTTTTCAGAATAACTATCGGATAACCAGTTATATGTACATGCATACCAATGTAAAGAAATTTTCTGTCAATGGCTATTGTGGATTGCCAAAGCATTTGTCATTCAGCGAGTTTATAAAATTAAATTGAAGCTTTGTCATTGTACATGCAAATCAATTACTTATGTATTGAATAATATACAAGCAAACAAGATGAATGGCAAGCAATAGGATACACTGATTAAATTCGAGTTTACTTCATCATTTAAGTGTATAAAGTAAACAAGTACAACGTACAGTACAAGTATGTATTAAAAAGGTGAACCGAAATGATCATAATGATAAGAACAAATAATGCGGTTGCAAAATTATTTAATGGCTACTGAGAAAGTACGAATCACATATGCCTTCACAATCTTATTCCGGGGAAACTATATTTAGATTTTGAGGCAGTTGGTCAAGCCCTCTTAGGGTGCGGAATCTTTTTCGTTCAATGTGAGGGTTATGCTGTATGCAACATTATTCCAGATCAATATCACATTTATTGTGAAGTACTAATTACATACTTATATGTACTTTAGCTGCCTTTTATCCTTTAAGTGTATTTGCCTTGATGACGTCGCAGAATAATATTTAATTTCCTGGACTTTTTCCTTCTTCATATTATACTTCCTGTTTTCATGTCTTGTAGTCATAATTAAGTGGTCTACTTCAAGCCTTGTCACACACAAACCAGAACCCAGCCTTTGCTGTGTACACAGTGACGTGAAAAGAAAGTCGTCACAATACATAATAGGATGCACGTTTGGGTTCATGACTTTCTTCCTGAAGGCCTAATCATTAAATTATTTGTCGTTTCCATTATAATACCTTTGCCTTTGTATCTTGTATGCACGCATACAGTATTGACTAATATATTTGTGTAAAGGTGTGTGAACGTTGTCGTATGCGTCACAATCAATTAAATCTTAACAATCTGTATCCGTAAGTAATTTAATATATATTTTCAATAATAATTTGGCAAAGCGAGTTTCATTTAATTATGGTACATTGCACCATATTGATTTCAACTAGAATTTTACTTTTTGCTTCATTCATCTGCTTCAATAAAAGCATAGTATTTTTCTTGGCAGGCTGTGCAGCGAAATAAATTGGATGCAGG
>JAHZNC010001003.1:0-32670 GCA_027744095.1 Zhuqinia jingwanae
GATGTGATGTGAGCTCAAGTTAATCACTAATCATAATCACGTACAAAAAATTAGGTGCAAATGTATGCAGGTGCCTATAAAAACTGTCCCTAAATCCCATATCCTGATCTGCGTGCGTCTAATATTGAATTGAGAAGTAGGTATTCCTTCATAATATCTTTACGATTACTACGAATATTACGATGCTTATGGCAGTTCACACACACCACACACCAGCCATGAAATCAATGGGATGTGGATTGTGAATTTTTTTTTGTATAAAACGTAATTGTATTTACGCCTTGCCCCATACTCCATAGATGCAATAATATTCTTTACTCAAAATGTTATTTTTTACTGTTTGAGTTGAGCTCATTCTTTGTACCTAGTCCTACGAAGTATAGTTGGTTTGGCATGTATTGTATATTGTATTGTATGTAACACAACACACAGATACACATGATATAAAGAGTAGTAGTAGTAGTAAGAATGCATGTGAACTTTTGTTAAATGTTGCAGGAACTAAGGAACGGGGTTTTGTACGTGGTGGTGTGTATGTGTATTATGGTGTGTGTTTAATGTATTGCTTGCTGACTGCTTGTACTTACACACGAAACTACTCTGCTGATGATACTATACGACAGCAACAAAATATTTTTCAAGATATTCAATATTGAGGAGTATATAGAATTTTATTATGGATCGTGTATTCTGAGGAAAAGACAGTCACTCTTTCTCCTCCTGAGATCTGTCTTCATTAACCTTCATCAAAACTTCTTTTTTCTTCATCATTTTTGATGATGGTGGTGATCGGTGATGTTTTAGCTTCAATAATTAAAAGGAAGTGTGAAATTATTTGGTGATATATTTTTAATTTAGTTTGCAAGGAGTTGAGTTAATGAGTAAAGTAAAAAGATATTGTGTTCGGTTCCACGGATGGTTGATGTTGATCATGTAGATTATGGAATGATGATGATGTGATGAACAACCGTGGGGAACTACAAATAGTCGAGTAGCGAGTTGAACAAGAAGAAGGTCCGATTAAATTGCAGCTGGTAAGATCATATAGATCGTTCATTAAATTATAAGTATGAGGTCTCACTGAATATAACATTTAATTGAGTAGTACAAACTTTGGTAAAAACACAAAAACCTGAGCGACATAAAAATAAGCTGACGAGGTGCGACATTATTTGGGTTTGTCGTTGTTGAATGTGATATTTTGCATTTTATATCGTTTCTAACTTGTGGTTTTTGATCAAGAGCTAGAGGGAACCTGCTTTGATGATAAAAAATTAAAATACACGAACATTTATGTGCGTGTAAACTTGCATATTAAATATACCTAAATAAAATTATACTGGAAAAAATCTTTTTTTCTTTCAGGGTTCCGTGTATATAAAAGACTTTAAAAAAATTCAATGTGACTAAAAGAACACTACTAGCTAGAAGAGATTCACCGTGACACAAGGTGAATAACTGAGGTATCCCGCAAGATATTTTCAAAATGTCTGCTTCAAAAATTAGTACTGCACCGTTGCTGGAAGCTGTAGACGTCTCCAAAAAGGGATCTGAAGGAGATAAAGAAAAGGATGACAGTTCTGCAGAATCGAAGCGATCCCCATCCCCAGAAGCTACCAAATGCGCCATTTGTCTAGGCGATGTAGTCAATAGGAGCTGCAGCAATACTTGTGTGCACCAATTTTGCTTTGGATGCTTACTGGAATGGTCAAAAGTGAAACCAGAGTGCCCTTTATGTAAAAGTTCCTTCCGCTCAATTTACCATAATTTTCGAAGTAGTAATGATTACGACGAATATGTTGTGCCTACTCCAGTAGTACCACACCTGTCCATTCGGTTCACAGCTTCTGGAGCAAATTACAGACTTTCTCCGTAAGTTATCACTACATAAATCAGTATCAGATATAGTGCGCACTGCACACATTCGCAATAATATATTTATAAATTGATACTTACTCAAATTTTCTTTTCCACAGGTTTATTCGTGTGTTGGAAGCTCGAGCTTCACAGCATGCTCCTCTTGCACATGCATTCGATAATCTTGCCTTCCCTCAAGGTATATTTCATCCCCCACCTGCTCCCGTTGTTCTTACTACTAACCCGTTCAATAATGGTTCCAGTAGTAGCAGACCGTAAGTTTTTTTGTTACTGTGATTTCTAATATCTAAAAGTGAGATAAGGTTGCCGTTAAACGTTAGTGCATCTGTACTCAGGGAATACTTTGGAGACTTGGTCACTGAACACAGAAGGGCTCAGGAAGAAGCTGTTCAGATGCCAGGGTACCAAAATCGTCGCAGGCGTTACGACCGTAATGAATGGGTTCAAGCTTTTGGGTCTACTTTACAACCTGGTTCGGTTATGTTTCAGTCTGTGGATTACATTCGGAGTCACCCAGCTGCTGGGAACCGACTTCGTAACTGGCTATATAGAGAGCTTAATGTTTTACTCGGTCTTTATAGAAGCAGGGATCAGGTACGTAAATTTTAATACAGAGTTAATGTGATGCATAGAATAGAAACTTGATTTGAAGTGAACTTATTGGTATTTTCAGATGGCATTCGTGTATGACTTAATTATGCACCTTATCAATCACTATGATGTTCGCTCTCGAGATTTTCGGGACATGGTTAGTAGTTACTTTAATGCAAAGACAGCACATTTCCAGCATGAACTCTATCACTTCATTTTGAGTGGAATGGGCATGGATGAGTATGACAGAGTAGCTGAATATCCTTCAGCAAACAGTTCTCGAAATTCGGTTAGGCGAAATCTTCCCCCGGAAATTATCACAATAGATTCGGACGAAGATAATGGCACCAACCAAGAGCCCTTAGAATCTGGTGCCCCTCAAGAGGATGTAACTGAAAACTCTGATATTATTATACTGGAAACATCTTCTGGTGCGTAACAAATATGAATCTTGTACCTTATGGAATATGTAGACACAATTTGTGTGTGATAGGATTAGTTTAATCGAAATTGTGCATTCTCATTATGAATCTAGACGAAGATATTATCCCAGAAAGATATCCCTTGCGATCAAGTTCAACACGGGGGACACATGGATCCAACAGAACACACGCCAATATTCCTAGCAGTTTAGGTGATTTCAGGATAAATCCCATATCACTATCATCAGTCAATGCAGTAGATGAATCCATTGTTTCAATGCCTGAACTAAGTATTGGAGTAATTAATGGAGATGAGCTGGACCGAGAACGGAGACGTAGACAAACTGGAAGAATAGAAATAGTTAGTAGGGATCCTGAGATGCCTGTACTTGAACCACAAATCTACTCGTTTGGTGCACTGGACAGCTACTCCTCTGTTGGGGACACCACCACCATTGATAGATCCAGAGCTACAGCAGCCACCACAACAGTCACAACTTCATCCAGCAATCCAATATCAACATTGCCTTCGTCGGAATCAAATCAGAACTTGACGCGACCTTCAGTCCTGAGTAGCTCTAGCGGAAGACATAGAAATACCAATGACGTGGACATACCTCTCGAACAGGAATTTGATATTGATCTTAACGTGTCCGTTGAGAGTTATTCTTCTCCTCCTAGACAGGTATGTATATGTTGCTTCACGTGGCTGGATTTATGTTTCATTATTACCATGCTTAATTGTCACTTATTCCTTAATAATATTCATCAGACATCAAGACCCTTGACTAGCCCAGATTTTCCTATTTTGCAGCTTCGACGTAATATCGTTGACAGAGAGAGAGAACTAAACGTGTGGGAGCGAAGTAGGGCACATTCTGCCAGCAGTGGTAGGTGATAATTTTTCTGATCAAACACCATGTATAATTAGGTGGTGCTGGAATATCATAGTTTTTATGTGTCTTTACACATTATTTTATTTGTTGTAGGTGCGTGTACGTTCAGTGGATTCGGTAATGGAAGCAGTCAATCTAATTTCAGAAGACCTGATAATGTTAGTGCATTTGTTCCTTATGAGCCGGACGTGTCACAAACAATTAGAGAAGAACCCACTCGACCACCCAGGCCTAGTTGCATTCATGGGACTACTAGTACTCTTACAGTACCATCATCATCAGCATCATCATCGTCGAGAGATTATCGGTCAATTTCTCCAACTCCAGCATTTAGGATAGATTTATATCCGCGAGGAATGAGCAGCTCCCAAGTGATGGATTTATCCCGATCTGCTGGGCTAATATCTAGTTTCTCTTCAAATCGGGCAACTAGGTATGGGGCGAGTACTTCTCCTTGCTGCAACCCTTCTGGTCCGTCAGCACCAATGTCTTCACTTACGGATATATCCGCAGGACCCTCTACTTCATCCTCTAGTTTAATCGTTCGGCCATTTACCGCACAAAGTAAAAACCGAGCGGCTGCAGAAATCCCTGAATCTGATGCTGATGTCGATGAACTTGAATGTCTAGGATCGTTCCCCATTCTGAAAAAGCCACCATTGGCCGTAATCACCCTATCATCTGATGACGAAGAAGAATCTAGGGTCAAGTCAGAAAACAAACAGGAAAGACTGAATTTAATTGTAAGTTGTTACTTTCAATCATTTGTTACTCTCTCGATGTACATATACACAGTGATGCAGTATAATTGTTTGATTTTAACTATATTGTTTGATTTTGTGCAGTCATCCGATGATGATACAAATCTTCTCGACGGATTATTGAACTGGGAACCGGATGGGTTACCTTCTGATTTTAACCTTTTGGAAGAACCTTCTTCACCGCCCCTTATTGATTTCCAATCATCTTCATCGTCATCCAGTTTTTTAAATATTATGCGGCCACAGCAAACAACTACTAACCCTTGTGGCACTCGCACGAGTTCGTCAACGGGAAATTCTGCAATTATATCGATTCCAAATATACCAAGCTTTAGGCTATCAATCAAAAGCAAATCCATAGCCCCAAATTCTAGTGAAAGTACTAGTACCAGTAATCAACCGGGATCTTCAGGTGGTAGTAGCGAACGTCTTAAGAAAAAACACAAACATGTGTCGCCGAAAAAGAATAAAAGTAAACGACTTCGTATTGTGTCCAGCTCAGAGGATTCAAGTAATGGGGAAAGCGTGGTTCTCAAACGTCTCGAGGCCTCGTCAACACCGTCACCAGCAAGAATTCCAAAAAAGCGAAAATATCCTGATATTCCAGCGAGTCCTCAGCCTATCTCAGTATCTTTTAGTACTTCCGAGTCATCAGGGGGCTCGGAAATTTCGACTGACAGTGAAAATGATGATGATGATGATAGTGACTATGTTATGAGTGAATATACGAAAACAAAGAGTAAAAGTATTCCAAGTAAAAAGCGATCTTCCCCAAAGAAAAAACACAAATCTAAATCGAAGAAATCCAAAAAGTCAAAGAAAAGTAAAGACAAGGATAAAGAGAAAGGCAAAAAGAGCAGAAGGAGAAGTGGCAGTAAAGTGAAGACAAGTGGTTCTACAAGCAGCACAGCAAGTTTGGATGTTTCGCAATCTGGCGGAAGCAGTTCCAAACATTCCAACAGAAGTAAGCGGGGCGCCTCGGGAAGTGGAACCTCAGCAACTGCAACGAAATCCACGGTACAAGTCCCCACTACTTCATCATCATCCTCACTTAGTTTTAGTACACCTGTTATGAACATACCTGTTTGTGATTTTGAATATCCTAGTGGTCTTCTTGATTTAAGCTTCAATAATAGGACTGAAGATGACACACCATTGCTGCCTCAAGTTGTCGATGATGAACAAACTATTGATCTTAGGATTCCTCCACCACCCGCACCCCCACCAGCTATTATTGAACCATCGACTTTTCCATCAACGGTGGACACGTCCGCAATTTTTGGTTCTCCTTCTAGAGCAATATTTAACGCATTTTGGGACGACTATTCTTTGTCCTCATCAAACACGGAACGACGAAATAGCAGTTGGTTGGAATGACTGATACGTATTTAATTCTACAATAGGGTAATTATGTACGATAATAACGATACACGATATTAACTATCTTCACAGTAATGCAGATGAATAATTTAAACTATAAATTCGGTACATTTACGTATGCACATAGACTGTCAATGTAATGAGCGAGGGGTTGGTTTGTGAATTATTCGGAATAGTATTTTGAGTTTGTATATCAAATATGATTTTTGTGAACCTGGTTCTCTCAGTAAACCACCGTTGGTTTTGATTTAACTTTGGTGAATTAATTTTTAAGTCGCTTTATTGTTGATGTGACCTGGAAGAACGTGTTTTATTAAGATTTCAGTCGAATCCAATATCGTATTAGTTATACTTTGGCATGCCATTTCGAATTTCAATCAAAGCATTAATTGTGTAACATGTAGTTTGTATTTGTAGTAGTATGCATTTCAACTTAATCCCAGTTTAAAGTATGTGTTCAAGTTTTGGTTGCATTCCTCCAACCTTCACGTTTATTTCAATATATCTTATTTTAGTTATATTTCACAGCTCATCAATGACTGTTTAATATCGCGTACGAGGTGCGCATTTTTATATTTGTTTCCCTTTTTACGTGTTTGGGCTGGCTTCATTAGTTGTACGTATTACGTATGTATGATTGTCTAAATTAATAAGCAATAAGTACGATGAAGTTTTTCAACATTGTAATGAAAGTTTTTTGTAAGTTTACCATGTATCGTTTTGTTGTAATTTATATTTACATATGTCATCTTGTCACCCCTTGCATGTTATGCATGCTTTAAAATTTAAAATAATTTGTTTATTATTAAGACAATTGTGAGGTGAGACATAGACTTGTATGATTTACGAAGAAGTTCTTCCAGCACTGCTGCAGCGCTATATACTTATACGGAAAAGGTTTTTTTTTATGTTTAAAAGCAAATATTGTTGCATTATAATTTTGCATTATGTTTTATGTTGGATGTAATGATGAGTATGACCTATGATTACTATTTATCATGTTTTTGCTTCATGTATCATGTATTCAATATTATACAACATGAAAGTAATAAAGTATACAAAATATTTTCCTACTCAATTTAGTTGATTTTTAGTTTTATTGATAATCATTCATTAAAACTTTTTTTTTCAAAAGAATTATCGTTGCACATACATTCCTTGCACAATACTCATCCTAATAAAACTCATATATACCGGTATTTCTGTCTGTAATACAATTATAATAGAAATAGTAGCATTCAAAAAGTAAAACAATAATTATTATTGCTTAATGTCGCTGGCGTGTATTGTACATCTTAACATACATTATGGAATACATAACATTTTTTTACGTTTTGTATATTTATTCAGTTGTTTTTTTACAATTTTTGTTTAAAGAGGAACATACATAATATATAATTTTTAGTAAGGAACTAAGATGCAGTCTATCCCCTGTAGTAGTCATAATTTGGTTGTTGGTAATTGTTGTTGTTACTGTTGGTGTTGCTGTTGTATCTAGATCTGGATCTGAGCAAAATTTGAGCCCTGGAATCTTCAGTTGTTCTCGATAAAATTCTGCTCTCTGTTGTTGGCGCTGGTGCATTGTTGGCAGCGGTTTGGTCAGCGGAAGATGGAGTGCGGTTGCGGGAACGATTCCTTTTACGGGAGGGTGCAGTAGTGGGAGCCGCCTCATAATTCCCCCTTGAAGCGCTGTTCAAGTTAATGTTGGAAGCCAGCGTGGGTTGTCCAAGGAATTTTGTTACCGTTTTTGTTTGGGTTATAGTTACTGTTTCAGCTTCAACCGGTTTTGGGATTGGTGGACATTTCTCGTATTTTTGGTAGTTACTCGAAAAGTCTCCATCCGTGGACGGTTCTAATTGATATTCGCCCTCGTCTCCGTATTGCTCTCCACGTTTCAGCCTTCTGGTGTAGTAACTGTAATCATCTGGATACTGTGCAGCGGTAGGATCCTCATCTGCATCTACAGCCCCTTCATCATCATAAATGTTCCCATATTTCCTCTTGCTAAAGCTAGCATTTGTAGTAGTACCCTTCTTCGTCGTCGAAGGGGTGCCGGCGGCGTAAGGCTGATAATCAGTTTCATAGTAGTCGTCACGATCCCTCGAAGTGGAGCCATAACGGCTTGTTCCTGGATCTTGATAGTCGCGGTCACGATTGCTTGTTCTTGAATTGGACGCAGGTTTCTGATTCTGGCTTTGACCTAATCTTCCTGGCTTCCTGCGCTTGCCACTATTATTATTATTCCTGCTACCGCTCTTTGCAAGCTTGGAATGAAGGGTACCAGAACTGACGCGGGTGGTCGGAAGTGGTTCCTCATCCTCATACTCAGGAGAAGCTAGTTTGGAGTTCTGCTGGAACTTTTTCGGTGATATAGAAGCGGACACTAACGACTGTGCTTCTTCCTCCACATCATTCAGTGATGGAGAGCTTGTCGCTTCGGGGTTTTGTGAGACAGGTGTCGGAGAAATTACTTGGGTAACATATGTAGGCTTCACTGTAGTAGTTAAAGTTTGAACTTCTGATGTAGTGACGTCGTATGTCTTGGTTCGGGTAATTGTTGTTGGTACGGGTTTGTTTCCAAATAGCAATGGAATTGTTATTACGGCGGTGGTAGTCAGCTTGGTCACAAAGGTTGTTGTTGTTGTGTACGTCTTTAACGTTTCAGCGGGGAAAATCAGATTTTGATTTATAGCCGGGAAGGGATTAATTAAGCCTGCTGCAGGTACGGCGGCATTAGCAATGTTCAAATTAAGGTTTGAACCAAGTCCCTGGAGGTTTGCGTTTGCCAGAGAAAGGAAAGGGTTCGTGGCTGCTTGTTGCCTTTGTTGAACCAATTGGTATAAAAGCAGGTTTGTCAGTTGACAAGAAGCCAAGAGACCTGTATAAAAAGAGAAACAAATTTTGCAAAAATTAGTTAGTTTAAAAATTAAAATGCGTTTAATACAAATAATGAATTAATCAAAGTGGGGCGAAGGGAATACAGCCTATATACAAATTTTGATGATGATAAATAGGTGTGTGGTGTAATTGGTGCCATTGGTGGTGGTAATTGAAATTATTGTATCGTCATTATCGTCGTCGCTATTTTCGTTAATTTATTCTTATTAACAAGTTGAATCATTCAAGGAAAACTTTGATTCTTCGGTTTTCTACATCGTTATGTAGTACAATTAAACAATATTTCGCAAATCTCTAAGTTGTAAATGTATTGAGGATTATTGGGGCTCATAGCCAATATATTATATCTCCAAAAGTGGTTGATGTTTGATTCTCTAGTTTGTGAACCACATAGCTTTTTTGCTGTAATTAGTAGTTATTATCTTATTTACATTTCATTTCATTTCATTATTATTATATATGCACAAAATTTCCTACTTCACAGCCAATTCATACAAAGTTAATTACATACTATATAGTCAGCTTTACAACGAAACTAGGCTGTTAATGATTTGAAAATTATAATGTCTTGGAATACTCGGCCGACACCAGATCACTTTATATCTAAGGAATACTAGAAAAAATATGTATTTATCATAAAAATGTTGAATGAATGACGATTTTATCGCCTCGGTGGTTTTTTGTCAAGTGTAATTTGTATTATTTACTACACGGAAGCTCACTGCAAAAACAGCCTAACATCTAGCACTAGTTTTTTTCCAATGATTATATAAATTATAGATTCAAACACAACAGTTATAAATTTTTGGAAGCTTGTAAAAAATAAAAAAATTAAAATACATAACGAAGTATCTCGTTGCTCCTGCAAACAGAAAAATAGATCAATGAAATGCAACGACGCATTAAATTACACTCATTAATGATGATTAAAGTTATGAAGCAAAATATTATATGAGGGCAAATTAAGGAAAATTTTATTAAACAGTTTGGGTCTGCACTAATACATAATATTTTGATTCTTTGAATAGTTGGATCTTTCATTTTAATTTTACATTCAAGCGTCTTTCGTTTTCTAAATTGTTAATGTTTATCTTTTCTTTTCTTTTTTAAATCGGATCAATATTATTTAAATAGGTACATAATATAATTAACGGTATGACTTCGCAATGCAAGGAAATAAAAATTCAAAGTTTGCAACTAATTAATCGATTTATCATCTCAAACTCCAAACGTGCGCGCGTGCGTTTTGTAACATTTGTGGTTGTTTTGATTATATGCAGAATCTGCATTGCAGAGGTCGCATGACTTGGCTTGTAAACTCCAAAAATGAAGAAATATGATGCATCAATGGATTTTGCAGTGATAATTTTGGGGAGCACACTTTGTTACTCAATAATACAGAGCACTAAAAGTATATATTACGCCATGTATGTAAACCTGGTCTATTACTTAATATAAATTTGAACTGTGGGATGTCAAGAATGATGTTATTTTTCATAGGCCATGTATCCCGATTTTCATTAATATATAAATGCATTTTTTTGCATGTTTAATAGCGCAATGATTTATTCCAACAAGTTTAATGCATTTATATGCCATTTTTTGCCATTTGGCATTGCTGTAAAAATATGGCAGGAAACCAATGTCAATTATTATTGTACAATCGTGCTAATATTAATACCTATTCTACATGTACAGTACAGAGTACACAGAAGCCGTGAATTTTCGTTTCGCTTTCAATATAGTGTGCCAAAAAAACTAGCCACCTGAAATTACAGGTGTTTGGCTATGCAGAATCTGCATTGCAGATTGAAAAAGATTGTTGTGGTTATGCGTATGGGTTTGAGGAAGAAAAAATATTGTGATACATATCACATGATCATCACGATTGTCGTCATACAATAAATATGATTGCGTTTTATCAGATGATTAATTTAGTAGAATATGTACACTTCAATTGAACATTCTTCTGATTTAGAGTTTGAACCTATTAGTCTGCTCTTTTATGCGCATATAAAACTTGTAGTGTAGCTTTAAGGACTCGTTCTCGATGTAGGTATGTAGTATACAAATATGATATGCACGTAGAAAGTAAAGTGCCTGTTTAATCATAAATAATTCAAGCAACTTTTGAAAAAGAAAGATTGACCCAGCAGAATGTTTCGTACTCACCAAAATATCTACATAGGTGTATATACCAACGTAGGTTTGTCAACACGGCCGTTTATTTTAATTTAAACCAAAAAGATTTAATCAATGATTATTCATTCACAAATTATTATTGCCATTTATATCATTATGATAACAGATGATGATAATTTTATTAATATGGTATTTTATTATTCTAGCTGTCTGTTCCTCAGATCAAAAACGCCCCAACAAAAGAAATCTGTTGGATCTGAGCTGGGATTTAGAATATTACCCTGTTCATCTTTGCAATCATGGAAGTATCGACGACTAATCTCTTTATATCCATGCTTGTGTCCCGCTCGTCTGGTGAATGGGCTAATAAAGCTACATTTCACAAGCTTGATTCCCCGTCTTTGTATATAATTTAGCCCCCTTGTATACATTTCAATTGCGAGACCCCTTTGTCTATACTTTTCGTCCACGCAAAGACCAAACATGTCGGCGTATTTCGTGGTATCATACTTGGTGAACAAGTCTACGTCCTTACACATGCCTCCAAAGAGTTTGAAAATGTCGATAGTGCTCTTGTGCTTGATGAAAGAGGGAAGGGGGACGTTTAAGTCGGACTCGACACCCTTTTCAACGAAGTCAACCATGCGACATGCAGCAATCTGAGGAAGGGAAAAATGCGCCATGCCAAATAATGAGTTGAATCAATATGTCAATGTTAATTTTTGTGTAGAGTTTCAATATTTGTATTCCCAACAACTACATGAATTGTGAAATTACCTCTCCAGTTTTAATGTCTACTGCTATGTATGACATGTTTGTTCCATTCTTCATCATCCGCAAGAAAAGTTGGTTAAAATCTTCAGGATATTTCTCATCGTAGCCAATATGTGATAACGCAGGATATAGATATTTTTTCAGAAGATATAATACACCCTCATAATCTTCTGGCTCAACAAATTTGAATCGAAATCCGTCCTTGGGATCTCCTAATTCACTGTGATCCATTTTAATTTTTTTTTTCAAGAAATGTAGATTAAGCTTTGCTAAAAGTAGTGGTGGTGGTGGGTAATTCAATTTTTGCAATAATTGCAAGATCAACTTTTATGATACTAGACTTTGTAAATTCCAGCAAGAAAGAATTTATCCTGTTCTCAGACTATATATATTTTTATAACCTGATGGCGTGTGTCACACTGACTACGAGCTATAATGTGGGGTTTTATTTTATTCATGAACTGACCTTGAGACTGGATTCATTTTATTCGACCGAAAACATGTTTTAACTTTCATGCATGTAAGTACTACATACATACATACCTATTCTTATCTACTTGCTCTATGATGTAATCAACACAATGCAGTGTAATTAGACTGAGGAATCTGGTAGAATGTGCACGAAACACAAAACTAGAAATCGCTTGAAAACTTCATACTGCTTGCATACAAAAGAGAGTAATGGTAATGAAAAAAGTGTCATCCTTTTAACGTAGCCAATGAAATGGTCACAGACTACAACAAACCCGTCAATTGCAGTTTATTGTGTAAGCCATATGAACTCTTCCTCTCGCTGGACTATTACTATGTACATACTCATTCAGCATTGCACATCATGACCTTGGACCATTATCCATTAGCAAACATCACCAATTTATCCTGAATTAGGTCCAGTCGTCAATTTTTCAAAATGTTAATACACGAACCATTTCGCAGTTGTAACACTAACATTAATCGCTGTCAGTCTTTTAAAGCTGTCATGAATATGGGCAGTCATATTTTAGATATAATTGAAATATTTGGACAAAAGGCAAAAACTTCTCCAAAACAAAACCCTTCATTCTTACAGATCAAAGCCTCTTTGATTCAAATTTAAATTCCATTTCAAAGTTCAATGCTACACCTGACGCTGATAAACTTTCAAGTTATTTTTTTGGAATGTTTGTGATTATGGATATGATATATATTTATACACAACTACAGCCTCATTATATAATAATATTTACTGACGTGTCTTGTAATCGCAAAACTGTCGTAAACTCATAATCAAACAAAGTGACCGGTACAAATTACCATTTCCATTGTCAAGTTTAATCTATAAAATGGCAGCAGCTGCAGCTGTATAGTATCGCTGTGATCAACCAAACAAGTGCAGCAGCAACTATCCAATTGTCAACAATAAAATTTGATGTTTGTTTATTACAAATCCAATGCATGATAAGGTGAGCAGTTTAGAGACGCAGACAGGGAATTTTATGCACACAAATGCCGCGTAATTTACCTGCATTTAATAGATCCTGATATAGATTGCCCGTGCTACATGCCTAGAATTTATAATGATCTGTCATAAAACGCACTCAATCATATTTTATTGAATCGATTGGTAAATTATAAGTACCTACGTATAGTGTATACATAAATATATATTGTGCATGGAAATACATATGAAATTTAGAGTGGAATTTGTGACCTTTCACATCTGCATCTCTGCAATCTACCCTATAATTTTGTCTTCTTTGCTAAAAGCCCTGATATTATTCATAAGTTTAATGCGGAATGAGCTTATAGTCTTGATTTGTATTTTGCAATCCAAATTGCGAGCAAAAACTGTTCAAGCACATATCTCTATTATTAGCAACACAACGCCTAAACAAACTATTTGGTTTGGAACATTTTTTTTTTTTTGAAAATTATTTTACAATGTGTACAAATTTAGTTTACTTTCTTATATAGTTTGTTTAGTCCTTCAAATTTGTTTCTCGTTTATTAATACCTAATTGATGTGTACTCCACCTTCCCTTCTGCATACCTACATTTATCTATGGCTCTATTTTCGTACAGGTATTATTGGAGTCAATGGAACACGCCTATAACTTGTGAGGTCAACGAATAATTTATGCATAAATAGCCGTAAACCCTACCTTCTTGGGAAACCTTTTCCATGTGAAACAAAAATTTGCAGCCTATATATTTTAATATGGAATGAATAGTTTTGTGGGAGCCGCAATGTATGCATATATCTGCTGGTGTTTTTCAATTCCAGCTTATTTTTATCACAACAAACGTGTATGAATAATCCTGTGTTGCTCTAGTACGTTTTCCTTAAATAGCTGCGATATTAAAGTTTTTTTTCGCTTGAAACTAAAAATGAATCGGGATTTTATTATTATGATGTCTTGATATATTTATTACTATTACCATCTAAAGCAAGGTGTGGTCTTTCGTCCATCTTCCTTCATGTTCATTTTTATTATGATGTCATTATTATATTTTTCTCATATCGTTTCAACAATCGTTACAAAAGTATCATGATGGATTGATTGAATTCAATGTCTTGCGAATGCCAAAGTGTCCTGCACCAATAAATGCAGTAGAATAGAACGTATTAAATGCAATAATAATGACAATTTACAACCAACAGTGACAAATGATCACCATCAAATCTATCCTCACATCCCAAAACTCAAAATGACATGCCAAAATCTTAAATGAATATCCGAAGTAGGTGACTATTCTGACGTTTAACTGACATAATGCTTTGATGAGCCATGAACCCATTTTTGGGAACCAGCTCCGAAGAATCAAAGCAGCTAATTTTGTGAAAGCTTTAAAATGGTTTGCCAATAACTTCAGCAAAGTATTTTTATTTAGGCTTGACAATAGAAAAGGAACAAAATGGTGGCTACATGTCAAGATTGTGAAAAAAAGAGGTACAGTTGTAATCAAATAAATTATCCAGAATATTGCATGTTGCATATATTCATTTATTAGCACAATAAGCTACTTAATAGGCATCAGTCGGACGTACAGCAAAAGTAACAAGGCGCACATAAATGATTGTAATAATAATATGAAGCAAATAATATACCTAACATGGTTAATGACCAGCAGATTACTTTTTTCTCTCTCATTTGTACCATCTCTCCCGCTGTTAGCAAAGGCTTTATTTGTTACAAATTCATAGATCAATCGGCAATGGTATGTATATTTAATATTCTTCTAGACACTATCACAATGACACACACCTTAAATTAAAATGGGTCTGTGCGGCAGTGTTATATTATACTTTGTTATTATTATACTAAAAGGAAAGTGAAACTGGTCGAAAAATAAAATCAATGAGTTGTTATGTTGTAAAAAACCAACAGGCTGATAAATTAAAATGGGTCTGTGCGGCAGTGTTATATTATACTTTGTTATTATTATACTAAAAGGAAAGTGAAACTGGTCGAAAAATAAAATCAATGAGTTGTTATGTTGTAAAAAAACCAACACGCTGTTTGTTTGGGATAAATTGTTTCAAAAGATGGGTTACAATTTTTTATAATTCAAACTCAATGCAAACTCAAAGTACTGTCACACATGCGTAAAATTTAAGCAACGCAATGATGTCGGAAGATGCTCGTATAGGACTTTGGAGAGTATTTTCCATCTATCCACAATTAGTCTATTCCTGACCTAAAGTAAAATATGGTTTTGTGTTCCAAACTATTGTAGGTAGAAACACACATTTTTCCGTTCCAGTTACCAAGATTTGGAATGGCCTAAACTGCGTAAACATAAAAGACCAGAGACAGTCCTCATAGACGGACATCACAAATTGTATGCATACATACTTTGCATTGTACTTAGTATTCATCTATTCTACTTGCCACTTGCCAAATGGGCGTACTTGTACTTACATATTTGTGTGAAGCAACTGGATTTTACTATTGAACCCTTGTTAGGATTTCAACGAATCGGACGAAAAGGTCAAAATTACAGAGAACGCAACCGAACTAAAGTTGAACTCAATAAAAAAATCATTCATTAAAAAAATTGGAGCCCGAAATATGGGAGGAGCTGTAAGACTGCAAATACGCTGTTATTTGTTTGTCAAGTGCTCACGAAAATCATGGGACAACATGCAAATTTTCGGTCTCCCAATAAATTGCAAAAAAATTGGAGCAACTGGGCAGTACTATCTCTATTTATATTGTTCGTGCAGAGAAAAATCTTTTTACAAAAATCCTGTTTATCAGCAGAAGCCATGCTCCGCTTTAATTTATCCACAGGTTGTAGGTGCATTTTAATTTCAAATTATATTATTTTTATTGTAGCATCGTCACTTTTATATAACCCATTTATCTGAACTATCAAAGGAGATGGTGTCGCTAATACGTATTTGTCTGACTGTCTTCGCGTTCTTGTCCACTTTTGTATGTCATGATACGTTACAACATTAAATTTTTCATTGTCGCATGACGTTTCACATTCATGCTCACTTTTTTCTTCTCCCTTATATTCTTTTGAATGCCGCACGTAGTAAACTTGAACTATAATTTTCCTTAATGAAATGCAAATGTATGTACATTATAATAAGTAGTCGAACGAATACAAAATGCACATATGCACTAGCAATGAAGAGGTGACGCCTTCTTCAATCTTTTCATCTTTTTATTATGGAGCATCAATATCAAACCAAACCAATTCACATTTTTTTTACCACTGTTGATGATATCCTATGATATTGAATTACTTTTGCCTTTTTTCATTGCTTCTTTTTTTTCTACCTCATCCACCTACCAACAACACGAGCAACTTGACAAAAAGAAGTTAAATGCCTATATTGTCATTGTATTTATTCCTTTCAAGAATTCTTAAAAGACGAATTATGTTGATCCTATTATTCGCGTGACAGAGCCTTAAATTCAGTAAAATGGGATTTGAATAGATAAATAAAAGGGATGGTAGACATGAACATACATTTTTCTTTGACCACTCAACAATCAAAGTGGTAAACTAACTTTTTAACATAACTTTTTTTGTGATGATGAGATACTATTATTATTGTGTTTTGCCTTTGAATCTCCTTCATAAAATCAAATAAACATTCTGTTTTGCGTTGATTAGTTGAGTATGGTGACAGCAAAACATACGGTTGAGCTGACATAAATAAGTTGACGGAACGTGTGATAATTTATAGCAACGTTGTTGAATGTGCTTTGGATCTTTCCGATAACCATTTTGTTCTGATTTCTCTTTCACTCAATATGTTTAACCCCTTTTCTCACGTAAGTCAATGGTCAATATATAATATATAGGCATAGTATTATGCCTAATACATGCTCCTCCTCCTCCTGTATACATATGTACTTCAAATTGGCAAAAAGTCAATATATCTTGGAGCGAATTGTTTTTTAAACACAATAAACAAAGGATGCAGTAAAGCCAAGGAAGTCAATAAAAACCACAAAAAAATCTTCGGCATTATTTTAATCCTTAAGCATTTTAGACTAGCGACGATTACAGATAGTTTGAATGTAATTGAATCAATTACAAATTGCTGACCACCCCGATTGCTGTCACGATTTTCCATTATTAAATCAATCTCATATTTTCTGGTGATTCATGCATACCTACATAAGTATTGAGTACACAACACAGTGGACAGGTTAGGTACAAAATGTTTTCTAAAAGTTCCATGCTTCCAAAAAAAAAAGATTAGCCGACTTAAGATACACTTTTGTATGAATTACCATATGCCAGAGCCAGATTGTTATACTTACGAATGGCTCAAGGTTTTTTTTGTTTTGTCCATTTCATCATTTGGCCATGACTTTTTGTCGTAGAACTTTGCTGTATCGTTATTGGGTAATTGGACATTTGGGATTTCGCTTTAAAAAAATCTGTGATGAGTCCTTCAAAAAAATACTTTGTGTATGGCGGAGCTTTCAAGTTTTAGCATTGTCTCATTGCCTGGGCTTGACATTTAATTGGATAATTGTAATTTAAAGACAGCCGTCCAGAAAATCTATATACAACTCTACTTCAGGTATTATTGCAACAATCCAGTTATGTATATTAATTTCAGATTCATAAAAAACATGCCACTATATCATCAATTCATATAAACATGGAAGTCGAAAGCTGTAAGACATGTAACGAGTAACAAAATATAACATTCAATCACAAAACAATTTGTAAATAGGTAAAACTGCTTGGCATTCTCGTCTCCCCTCCGAGATATGCACTATTTATCATTTATATTTGCAATACTACTGCAAAATATTGATGTACTGTTTATTTAAAAATTTACTATATTCCTCTTCAACTATACAAGTTTGTGCATTGTCTGATTTGATACTCCATAATAATAACAATGTTGATAATGATAAAGCAATGTGAGAAGTAAAGCTACCATCATCGGTTGACTCCGACTCAGTATGTATATTATGCATCATATGACATCATGAATCATATCATGATCAAAGGACGTGTGCGGAAGATAAAGAACAAGCTAAAAACAAACATTCTTACTTGCTCTTTACTATCATTATTGTGCAGCTAATATTTGCACTTTGCTGTGCTAATATCAAAAAGATGATGGGCTAACCATTCCCTATTATATTTCTTCTGAACTAGGATACCAATCGTTTTTCTGGAATAGATTCCTGACTCCTGAGACTCAGGAGTCCTGACGCAGATAAAGTTTTTTCTTGCAGACATACATATTCCGTTCGTATCATGTGGGCACGACGGGCTGGGCAAGGAGGAGTGTGCACTTGTACCAAAATTTTAGCACCCTGGCCAATAATGATGGATCACCTCCAAAGCTATAATTTATGAGCCTGTTAGCTGACTATGCTCGCTCATGTTCATTGCCTCAATGCATTTTAGCCATAAAAATGATCTACATGTCCCTACATGCACAAGTGAAGAGTATATTAAAAACTAAATTACAGCGCAACTAAATAATTGCATGTACAAAAGTTAGAGTGCTCGTTGATGATTATCTTTGACAATCTTCTTTTCAACTAACGTAATTAAATTTTTGTTCATAAAATTGGAAAATTTGATGATTTAATGGCATAATGCGAATGCAATGAATTTGACACAAGTCGTAAACAATGTATAATCAATATTAATTAATAATAATCGGAGTTTTTTCAATCGCCAAGTTCTCCATCAAAATATTTATTGCTTTTCCACAAGTAATAATAATAATCCTTTGTAGCTGGAGCCATGCCGAGACGGAGTGATAACTAGTTAAAAATCTAATCAGTATAATGTTGTACTATTTGTAATTTTATAGAAATTTTCAGATTTTACAGAAAAAAAGACAAAAAAATTGAATTGGTAAACACAATTTCATGGTGCACATAAAACGTGTGCATATACTGCATACCTAAGCATATAAAAATTGGGAATTGTGATGATTATTATTACTATTATTAGTACTTTCTTTATTCATGTCAAAACCAATCATTTACAATTCATTTAGTCAACCCCTTGCAAGCAAGATTTTACTTTGACTTTGCTGATGATGCCCAGAGGCATGCAAAAAAAATGAAAATTGTGATGATGCCCCGAGGCATGCAAAAAAAATTATACAGGTCAACTTTTTGTTTAAATTGAGAGTGTACAAAATTACCTATGCTCCAGGAACTTGCCACGAAGTTAAATATTACAAGCCAAACAAGATTTGCTTTTATTAGAATGCTCACTGGAAAAAAAATCATCTCAATAACAATTTCAAGTTATATAGTACCAGTTCGTTGCAGGTTGCAGTTGAGTATATAAGCTGCTACGAATATTAAAAATTGCAAGTAAAAATTAGCTGGCTAACAATAAAGAATTGATGCTTATTATTCGATGGCCTTGCTTGATTCCTCAAATTACCTACATATATTAATTTTTATGCATGCATATATTAAAATTATCCTCTCGGTAAAGTTCATTATTAGACCATCAACAAAGGAAACATGACTTTCTTTTAATAGCTCATGTTTTGTGTCACGTATAACATTCAACATTATATGGGGTACGGTGATGATTTGATGGATGAAAGTGTACAGATATTTAGGCCTAGGACAAGGGAATGAAAAGTGATACTTAATGGGACCACTTTGTCGACTTATCTACTCTGATATCACTTCCATTTATTAAAGTAAAATTCCATTGAAATATGACACCAAGGCGGAACACAGCAGACTTGGAAACAATATAAAGAGAAAAACAGACAAAACTGTTTTTCCATATAGTATTTGTGAAAAGTTATATACTTGCTTAACCTCAAGATGGGTCCACCTCGAACTAAAAAAAGCATTTGAAAAAAAAAGATTTATATAAAACTCTCAACACACATGCAACTTTTATGTAATACATTTTATGCATCACTTTTTGACCTGGTGCTGTAAGCTATGTACAATGGTAATTGATACAGAGTAGTGGATGTAGTGCAACCCTTTCATGAGGAATCTTTGTCAACGCCCTATTTGAGATCCTTTTCCACAAGAGATGCATATTATGTGTCTATATAATATAATAATAATAATATCTAGGTAACTTTTATACTGACTCAAAATAATCATTATGTCTATAAGAAAGACTCTTAAATATGTAGAAGAATACCAGTATCCAAATAATTCATTGTGACGGATCTAATTTGATTTTTATTTGATGTAATCGACCATTTTTATCTTTAGTCGTTTGTATTATTGTAGTAGAGTGAGCTCTGGGCACAGCATGTGTCCGACCTTTACAGAGAAAAAAAATATTATGAAAGAAAAACTATTGAAAACAAGTTATTGTAGAGAATTAGTCACAAATCTATGTCAAAAAAGTTAAAGCACGTACAAAAATAATTCGCTATATATTTGTGTAAAAACGCAAGAATATACATACTTTGTATTTACTTTAGAATGACAACTGCAGATTATTTATTCAAAGTCAAGTAGAGTTAATAAGACGCAATTTTGGTGTAGGTAAGTAATTTTTTTAAATGAGTTTGGTTTATTTCACAAAAATGAAAACGATGGAAAGGGGTTCATGGTTTAAAAAAAATAGGTATATTTGTTTTTGTCCCAATGCAAAAATAATAAGAAAAAATAAAATGTTTTTTGCCATTTACGTTAACAAAGCATAAAACCATTTTTGTCTACAGACCCACCACCACTCTAGTCATAATCCCACATTAGATCTATACTCATTCATTGCCAACGCCATCATCATCATCGTACCCTTTCGAGCTGTACAATATCCTTACACGTTGCATTCGTTTCCTTTCATTCTTGCATAAAAACAGCAGCCTAAATAATGAAACCGTGCCAGTAACACGCGCTTCAGTCCAGCCATTTATGAACGTTTCCGGTAAGAAAGTGCACTTTGTTGCAGAAAAATCTCTATATTTGCATGGGAATTTTTTTTGCCAACGGGGATTTTTAAAATTCCTCATATTTACAAGGTCCAGTAAATGACCATCTCCTACCTACTACACATGTACGTACATACATATTTAGATGCAATGGAAAAACTACCTGCTTGTAAATGTATCCTCCTCAAATAGTGTGGAAAAAATTGGAAATTCCCAAACACTGTCATTATTACGCTTCAGTCGCGCATATATCATCATCCAATTGGCAATGGATAATAGTAATAACCTATATGGATAGTGCATGAATCGGCTCCTTTGAATTGTTGTTGCACACATCCAGATCCAAAACACACGGTCAACAAATCATTTAAATTTTTTCAAGGTGTAAAATACTGAAATTACTTGGAGATTGTTATGGCTTTATTTGCACAAAATATTTCATTATTGCATCCAGTTCCTCTAAGAGAGCACAAACGCTAATTCTCTGAATACCATTAAATTTTGACTGGCTGAACGATAGGGGTGTTTTTTTACATGCTGCGGCCAAATAATGTGCAAATTACAAATTAAGATGTTCGTGCTCCGAATAGAGACATTCATCTTTTCTGTTTGTACACACAAACAAGTGTACCTACATTATTTGCAAATGTTTTTATAGTCAATTAAGCATACTTTTTCTTTGAACCATATAATTACCCAGCATGCTACAGGCGTTCCATGCTGACATGTTGTTCATGACATCGGCAGGCAGTGGATGGTACGAAATGTAACAGTGCATGGATGTAATGTAGGTAATGATGATGGTAGCATGGATTTTTGGTTAAATTAAGGAACCTACTTTCAACTATTGTTTATGAGATTTTATGCATAAAAAAATCTTGCAGTATCATAAATCCAAGACCCTCCCTAAAATTTTACACAACACACGGAGCGGATAATTAAAACATAACAACTTTCAAAATAATTTAAGAAAATTTAGACCGAAGCGGACAGCGGATATCACAAGACAAGGTAAGCACATACCTATGCATTTAACTATCATCACAAACATTGACGCGTGATAAATGGACAAATACATTAATGTCAAGTAGCGTGGGGTTGTATGCCACGTCCAAAATGATGAGATGATGAGTGATGATGATTATACTTAAATATTTAGATTAGACCATTTTTGCACGCTGTTCCTTTTATCAATCATCTTCTTCAATCTAATCATCACATCATCAATACGTGAGTACGTGACCTTCATTCAACCCAACAATACAATTTTTAATTGAATACCTACTAGTGTTTTGGATCATCAACTTATTAAAGAAATAACTATACATGAAATATTACTTTTCCTGTTCAGAACAGACTTATTTACTTATATGCGTCGTCTTCCTACGAAGCGAATAAATATTATGATTATTTTATACAAAAAGGCTACAACTTATTGCTACATGTCAAATGTGACTTTTATTCCTGCCCTGTTAAAAAATAAAATTATCATTTTGCAAGCTTCCCTATCCCGTGTCTTTGACCTAATACACGCAAAATGAAACACAAAATTAGAAAATTTAATACAATAGTCAAGTATAAAGTACAAAAATAAAAATTGTAGCAGTTAAAAACTTTTTCTATCACGTTCAAAGTTTGTATTTTTTCTAGAACAGTGTTGCTCCATTACACGCTGACTGATTGAAACCTGTCAACTGTGTAGAGGCACTGTACACATTGCACCTTGCATTCCTTATAAAACAGAAAGTTGAACTCAAACGGCTGCTGTTGCAGTTACACAAACTGAGGTATCCACTCATCCACCACCAGCGACAAAAAATAGATAAAATGACAAAAAAGCATGATTGCTGGTTTTCAAACCTCAACATCTTCATGACATGAATGAATTGAGTTTTTGGGCGTGGGAGTATTTTTTTCAATTTTGATGAGAAAAAATATTTTTTTATTGTTGAGGTGTCATCACCACATTCATACAACAAACACATTGCAAACATGCTCAGATAACAGAAACGTACTTTTTTTTAATCATTACTTTTTATTTATTTATTTATTTCAAATGAAGCAATTTCGACATTGATCTTCTTCTGTGCGTCACGACTTTACGTAGAGTCTGCTAATCATCAGCGTAATCATTCAGTTTCAGCCAACTAAATGATGAAGATGATGGCGACGACTGTTGGCGATTAACGACGATTTCACTCACCGCATTAATGACTACTGTAACTACGTATTGCAAGATAATTACTACCTGGCTAATGTCATGGCATGGCATATGTATGTGAGGTATGTAGGTATGTATATAAAAAATAATTGATGATGGCATGATAGATGTCACGCACATTGGTATCTGAAGCACAACAAAAAAACACAATGAAACTTCAAGAAGTATGGGTATCATCCCAGCAGCAGCAGCACAGTGTTTACGAGTATTCCAAAAAAAAAAAATTACTACGCGAGTACCTTTGTTTAGTTAAGGGAAAATCATCATTCCATAAACTAACATAACACTTTTACGTGACCATTTCACATATTGCATTCTTGTCATGGGTTGAGTGACTCTTGTCTTGTCGCTCTCGGGAGGACTTGAGGACATTTAAACTACGCATGGGATGAGCCGAATTGTGAAATTCTTAAATCAAAACAAAAAAATGCACAACAATGTGTGACTTTGCTAACCACAGTAAAACCAACAGTTTACATTGTACTTTGACAATTATGTTAGTACCGCGCCAGTATTGTGTTGTTGTTGTATACAGTTTAGGCCACCAACACATCAACATCAGCAGGGCACCTGCTGCACCTGACCGACTACATACAGTATGTAGTCTATTTTTGCTGCTAATTATGTTGATTAGCCGTGTGAATAAAATTATTATGTAGCAATAAGCTCAGTGTGCTGTGCAATCTATCCATCCATCTCTGCTGATCCGATGAGCAGAAGGGTTATATATGATGCGTTCAAAAAAGACATAACTTCTGACGTTCCCTTAAAGGGCACCCAACAACAATGAGAGTATTTCAATAATTTTTACGACAATATTAGTTGTAGTACGGTTTTTTAAATGTTCTGTTCGTCGTCGTTGAGCTCCTCGCCGCTCTTGTTGTTTTGATTGCTTGCATTTAATATACATCTCTATAAACAAGACTATTTTTTCACTTTTTAAAATCTCACTTGTCTACCTTCAATCTCAATGAAGTTTGATCATTGCCTTTATATAGGTACCTATATGCCTATACATATATTATTGCATTGCGGCATTTAACAAGCCAAGGGACCTTTTTTCAGCCTACGCACAATAAAATAAAATAGCATCATTGTCGATAATGTGATAATAATAGATATATATATATTTAACACCCTATGCACACACTCTTCTTGGTCTGGTATGCAGTTTTTTTTGCAGTCAGGCAGGCGCAGAGTGAGAGTGACAAACGATTTCAATATCAAGTGCGTCTTACTTCACACAAACACACATCCCAATGAACAACCAGTTTTACCAATGCATTTTTGGTATGTGGTTTGCATTTGCATGCATATTATCTTAACTTGTTATCAGCATAGCATTTTCTGCCTTTAATCGTTTAAGTTATATACATACTAATGGACCTGCTCCTTGAAACCCTGAATGGAGTGATACAATAACAAGTTATTCAATTGAAACAGACGATGGATAGAATGATGGGACCACTGGCCACGACCGACCAACAGATTATCAAATAGGCTAGGTAAATAAAAATATGAAATGTTATTACAGGATCACATCACCGATCAACCGTCAAGTCAGCCCCATTTTTTAAAAGTGCATCGGAATTTTGTAGGTGTCAATCTGTCTCACGATCTATTTGGCAAAATTCACACTTTTGTGAACCTGCTGTTCTGATAGGTAAAAAAAAGCTTGTAACAATCAACAATGTGCAACAAATTAAAGTAACATTAATAAAATACCCATGTAATTTTTTTGGTAAAGTACGCAGTAACATTTTAGTAGAGTATATGGCCAAATTTTTTTTTGAAAGAAAATCATGTTCACGTTTCATTTCAGTAGACATTTATAATTTACTTTCTAGCTGACTAAGGATTCATAAAATCATAAATTAGTATCCAATTAACTACATAAAATACCTAATTGCACTAGTTATAAATACGTGTGCGTATTGTATGCACGTTAAACACAAATTTTATAGGATGTATGTATGTATTATTTGATGCTGTGAACTGATCAACATATTTTACAGGTACACACACACACAACTACAGAGAGTGCAGCAAGTTCATATTATTAGTCTGTTCTAATTTTAATTCAATATCTGTCTATATCTACCGACAGCTCGCCGTGCAAGTGAACTTGTACGTCACCACCGACAAGCAGTTACATTGAAGGCTATAAAAATGCATTTTAGAGGATTTCGTTCTCATTAAATGTCAAAATAATTTGCTACCGTTGCACTCGTTTGCATCTAATAAAATAAACGGAAGGTTTTTTTATACCTATATTGCGGATCGTTGGAGAAGGGAGCGTCCAGTGACCACGGTAGTAGTAGTAGTCTTAAGGTCTGATGCGTCATGTGTGAGTTAATCTTTTAATGATTGTCACGTACTGTTAGCTACTATCGGACCAATGAATGAAGTATGGCATGACGTGACCTTTTGTTTAAAGTGAAATGATTGATAAAAAGGATACATACTATTTTTTGCTATCTACACCTGTAAATATGAAATACATAATATTTATATATATGTAATATGAGTTGAGACCTTTTCCAAAAATTTTATTATTTACAGTAGTACTACTATTACAGACTATTTGTTTATACATAAGTACTCTCCTTCATTTGCACAAAGAGTTTAATGCGATGACGGAATAATTAATACATTACATATTGCCAGAAGGAGCAGTCATCTTGGTAGACTTTTACTGTAAACATCCCTACTAGGAACTAGTGTAACTGTACATTCATATTTTAGAATGATTATAATGCGCTGTGATATTATTCACATTCGTTTTGTTTCGTGCTTTGGGAATTGGACAATTCGTAAAGAAGAAAATCTGAAGAAGTACTATTGTAAATAAGTATGATTGTTATTGCTACTTAAAATTAGTAGTTTAGCACTCTGCATGCATAACAGCAGTATAAGTAAGAAAATGGATAATTCAGGTTAGTGAAGAAGATGTACAGAGAAGATGTACAAACTGATTTGTATTTTTGTCATACAAGCAACAAGAAACCTTAACATTCTCTGTAAATTTTATGAATTTTTAGCATAACCTCCTTATAATCTAGTGACAACTTTTGGATTGTGAATATTCATTTTTCATTTTTTTAGATGAATTTTTCGCATGATCCAAGTGCAAAAATACAAGTAGCAGCTTTTAAGAAGATGCATAAAACTTTTTTTATTACTATCACCTTTAACCATACAAATTATTTAACTCACAGTCGGACACAAAAAAATATTAATTATGTTGATGTAGTAGAATGCACACGTTCCTTTTACACACATACACAAATTGTATAAATTATGAAAACAAAAATGACTCTCTTGAACTCTTGAGGGGCAACGTGATTTTTGTGTAAAAAAATGTGAATGGGTGAAAAAATATATAAACGACAGGAAAAGAGGCATCGACATTTCAGGTTAAAAAATCTCACGACTATTCATTATTATTTGAAATTTCATATTTAAAAACAGAATTGACAATATTTACAAAGCTAATATTTCAATTTAAAACCAAAAATTAGCTTTTTTATCAATTAACCAATGTAAGCCTTAACTCTTTTTCGTGCGTATTTACATCCATATTTTTTTCTTCAACAATTTGTCATTCGATGAGCATTATCATCAAACATGCTATTCTGTTTTCCGCTTTAGGTCAAGGTCTTTAACAAAAGCATCTTCATGTAAGAAACATTTACATTTTACACGCTCCCTTGCCAGATTAAGGCTGTCGCCTCCTGTTGTACTGTTAGCTGTCATCATCATGTACTTTTTTTCCATTTTTTATTTACATTACATAAATAAAGACTTGCACTTTCCACAATGTTGTTTGCAAAGTGTTAGCAAAGTGCACGACACACTGCTTTACATGAAAATGCACCTGACTTTTTTTTAGACACCTGAAGTTTTTTATGTGGTGCAAGCAGATCCTGTGTGTGTGGCACTGCACTGCGTGTGTTACTAAAAAAAATATGCTTAGTTGTTGTTATTATTGAATTACAAGAACCCCATTATTGCGGTAACAGACAACTTTCAACTGGAGCATCAATATATTACCACCACATTGTTTAGCATCTTCTTCTCTTCACCCTCACAACATTTTAATTTGCTAGATCATCTTCATCGATCATGTTCAAGTCAATCAAGTTCGCATCTACGACAGCCATGTTTTTATTAAAAGTCGCTTTTCTACATATTCTTGCAAGTTTCTGTGTCAAAACTCACACACGATGTGTAATATGTAATGCAAATGTATGCACTTTACGTGGGACACTTTTATTTACAATATTCCAAAAATTGCACGCGAAAGAATCTATTTTTATTCCTGTCGTGTCATCGACAAAGTCTTGAATGGACGCGTAGGTACAATTATGATGGCTTTGACGTACGACGTGGGTTGTATCGATAATTATCACTTTTGGTCATCATAACCAATTATTGTGAGATGAGTTAATGTCTAAGCTGGGCATTTTTAGTCCTTATTAATGTGTAACTCATTTTAAATTAGTTGTATGCCACATGCCGTTCAGGCAACCTCAACCTCTAATCAAACGATCATTTTTATGCCATATTTGAAGGCTATAACAAATCAAAACAAGTCATTACAAAAAAAAATTCTGCTGGTGGGAACTTCCTGTCACAAAACCATATTATATATCACATGTGATGGTCATGTTGTTGAGAATATTTATCAGAGATTTTTATGTTTTCATGAACTTTCGGTTTGAAAATATCCTTCAGATGCAAAAAACCACACCAGAGAGCAATTAGTGCATTATTCATAATTCATACTCGTACGCACTCAAGTCGCAGATCATTTACTCGGTTGATGATTACGTAATAATCTGTTGTTAATCATGTACATTTAGTTAAAGGGCAATCGTGATTGCTGCAAACAAAGGTTTCCAGAATGTTATTCTCTTGAAAACATGGCTTGGCCCCTTATCTTTCATTTTTATTCAGAATTGAAGCTCTTGTTATATCAAACAAAGAAGGCTAAAACAATATACCTATTTCAAGTTAAGTTAACTCAAGCTGATTGAAAGATTGCATCTTCTTACATTGTCGTTCCCAGATAATAAAACAAGGCCTGGTAATAAACAAGACAAAATGCGACATTCATCCTCTCTCCGCCAAAATGATCGTGCACAAGGATACGCAAATTGAATATGTATTTTAATTTCCTTTTTTACTCATTTTTCATGACCCAATTATCCAGAAAAAAAGGAGTTGGCCAAATTGTTGACTTGAGGTACGATGCAAAAATGTATAGCTTGTTGCGTTATTCATGAATGATGATGACATGGGTGTAAAAATCTCATCTAATGAAAGGAAGAAGGAACTCTTGTCTCACTAACGTATTCTTCTCAATTTACAACTTTTTGTTTGCGATTTCACAACAAACACAAAGCTCAACATACATGGATTACGAAATGTCATATTACCACAAGCCGCAAGCCGCATTTTTTCAAACTTAACAACGTAAAGGCTGTTTATTGAAAATAAATAAATAAATAAAT
Source organism: Zhuqinia jingwanae (assembly GCA_027744095.1). Lineage (NCBI taxonomy): Eukaryota > Metazoa > Arthropoda > Collembola > Entomobryomorpha > Paronellidae > Zhuqinia > Zhuqinia jingwanae. The sequence goes on from JAHZNC010001003.1 coordinate 28,835, forward strand.
CATATTTGCACTTATCAAGCATCCCAATCCAATGAAACCAGCCAGTCAAGCAGTCAGTCGGACATTATTTCCGTGAATTAATTCTCCATTAAGTCTTCTTTCAACTACGACGACGATTATTCCCATTAAAACTGGCCAGTTGACTGCATGTAGTATTTATTTATATAGGGACACTACAACATTCATCAGTTTCTTATTTGTGTTGTTATATGCACGGGACAAGTATTTTTATGCCAATTTTTTTGATGACAACAAACATTTCCGGTATTTCATGTTTCAACGCTATATTTATTACATTGTTCACAAACCTTACGAAATAATAACTGACAACATAACGCCATCAACAAAGCAAAAAGTGTATACAAGTCTCTCTAACTTATCATCAGCAGGCTAATGACAGGAGCGTTGTGACAAGAAAATGACGTAACATAACAAAGCGAAATGCTTAAAATAGTGAATCAAACAATCAACAACGACAACACAAACAAGAACATTGAACAACCCTTTTGTATATAAAGACCAGTATCAAAAAGCAAAACATAATAATAACAATAATAATAAATGCATGTATTTTGTATACAAATAGCTTGTAAACGAAACACACTTGTTGCTTAAAGTCCACTTTATGTAGTTATATAGTTTTTTCATATTTGCATGTATTTTTATTTAAAAAATATAATTACATGCCTTATGTATTTCAGCATATTTTGTTTCATGTTCAATTTGCAAGCTTGGTTGGTTGGTGGTGTTTGTGCTGCTGCTAGATGACAGTAGCACTGTAATAGCTGTGCATACCTATGGGAAAATAATGACTTTAAAAAAATAATAATGTTGCGTTATTATTCATTACAGTCTAGTAGATTATATGATTTTAATTAGCGTGATTATTAAGAACTTTTTAGCGTATGATGAATATCTGATCTTCTTTGTGCCTTAACAATTGCACAATTTCTATATGTCCATTTATACGACAGGGTTCTCAAAACTATGGTGCTCTATATATATATTGTACATTTATATGCTAAAATATTCATAAGTAATTAGCCGGAACCACATCATCGGTGCGGTAGCAAAATAAAATAAAAGAATGATTTTAATGACTAATGAGTTTACAGTTTACCCTCACAAAATTTAGATCTAAAACGAACATTTTATATTTGTGTTACCATCAATCGTACTGCAGTGAGTGATGACATGAATTCATGATAATCATTTATCCACTATCGACTATACTACTAATTGCGCTCATATGCATAATAGATTTATAATCAACAAAATACATATAATAACATACACATAAACCATACGATCACAATCAATGACAAAACGAGTTAAACTTTCATGCATCCAAAAAAAATCTCATCTTTTACTACATTGCATTGTTAGAACTTACAAGAAATTTGGAGATATATCTGTACTAATAAAACAAGCAATATCCGAATCATGTAAACAAATCCTTTATTATACGATAAAGCTTTTATTAACAAAATTATTCTGTCTACCATCCGTTTTTTATATAACCTCTCTCTCTCTCTTGTTGTATAATCTCTTTGCATAGCGTGACCAGCAAAAACTATCTACAGTCAATATCAGTAATGTGTTGTCAACATAATAATTAATTTCAATTTTTTGCATGATTTTCTTCTAAGGAAAAACATTTTGATGTTACCTACTTGGTTTACAGCTTTGTTGTTAGTAGTCATATGTATGTATTTTGTATTTCATGTACGTACCTAATATACATAAATGCTAAATGTAATTCGCTAAAAAAGGCCAGGTCGGGTGAAGGTGATGATGTGACAAACTGATATGTACCCTTTCTTTAAGAATTAAGTATACACGTAGGTATGTTGAAATTACTAAAATTCTAATTTTCTAAAATCCCCAATTGTTACAAAAATAATAATAATACTATAAGCATTTAACACATTTTATTACAAATCCTTTGAAAAATGAGTGCGTAGGAGTGGAGGGGAGTAACAAAATATGCTTTGAAGCATCAATCACCGATTTTGCTGCACAGAAAAGACTACAAAACTTGTACCCTTTTTATCCGACTTTATATCACTTTTAAATACAATACAAAAAAGGACGGCCAACGCGTCACTGCAGCGTCAATAATGTTGAGCATTATGCACATGTGATTATAGTAAATCTTGGGTGATGATGAGTCACTAAATATGCAAACTTTTGTAAAGATATAACGAAGAGCCGCTGCATTGGAAAAATAATTATTAATTAGTACTTAGTAGTTGAAATTAAAGACTTCCCTTAAGTATTAATCCTTTCTTTCAAACATGTGTAATGGCAAAACTTGAAGTACTGATTTTTGGTTCATGCCAAATCGGTCGGTTGAACTACAGTGCCAGTCCAAACCAGGTGTCTACAAGTGCTCGGACCAACATTCCGTGTAATAAGTACTCATTGTTGTGAATATAATGACTTTTTACAGCAGTCCTCAGTAATGAAATTATCAACAAGCTGTCGATCCTATTATTAGTAGAGATTTGACACATCGTAAATCGTACTTTTAATTCAAACTCAAGCTGAGAGCATTATAATATAAAAGTGTGAAGTGTGAATACTTACAAATATTTGAGTTCAATGTTATTTTGTTGTTGCTGTTGTTGTTGTGGACCAACCAGATAAGAATGGACCCCAATAGCACAGTAAAATATTTCTCACATTGATGTTTACCACTATTTGCTCGCGTCTACAACAAATGCTGAGAATAATTCATTTAAAAACTCTCAAGTAATTACCCTCTCCAATTTTCTGCTTGACTGACCCAATGTCGACATCAAAATCTTGTGAGAAGGGATTGTCAATTGTCAATACCTTCAAACCAAACACTAACACCTTTTTCTTCTGAAGACGATAATATGGGCTAACGCGCGCGGCGCGTCGCGTCAGTTATTTAAGTGGACTTTGCTTTCTAAGTGCATTACCTCATCAATGACTTGTATTTTTGTGTTTCGCATAAACTAAAAAACGGTTGATAGGATTTCAAGAAAATTTATACACACTTTTAAGCGAGCCAGTCTTTTTGTCCTTAATACCACAGAGCCTTTTAAGTATCCGTATTTAGATTTCCCAATCACAACAAAGTTGGTCATTCATTCATGTCCATAAGCCCATGATGCTTCAATCTTCATCTGAGGTTCAAACTTCATGGATTAAGTAGCAGTTGACATAAATATTTTTCCATATCAAAACGTAGCGCGGTAATTTTCAAATTTATTGTTCATTGACTCTTTTGAATGTACTTCTATTATCCTTGGCTCTTCTATTCTTTCTTTGCAAGTCCACTTGCAATTTGCATACTATTTACTATATACATATTTAAATCTCTTCATGCATTGTGGAGTACAAATTGATTTATCCATGTATACATGAAGCCGCTCATTATAATTCAAATGAGGAAAAATGTTTCACTTGAATAGTTCTATTTTGATACAAACAACGAAACAACAAAATATCAAACTACTAAAACTGTGCTTCTGTGACTGTGTGATTTGATTTGTGATGCAATGCAATCCCAATATTTTTTTAGATTGCATATTTGCATACAATCTTTAATGAAAGTTAAACGGATGCGACGGGTTTGATTTTCACATAACATTTATGTTTATTCATAGCAATAATATGGCATTGTTTAGCTACCCTTTAAAAGCTTACAGAAATGAGTCACAACGTGTAAATTAAATATCAAATCAACACGTATAGTTCATTAAAAAAAAGTTTTAACATACAGGTAATCATTTTGTACTACTAAGGCCACCATATCATTATACACGTTCCGACAATACGTGTGTTGATGCACGCGTCGTGTACTG
>JAHZNC010001004.1:0-12347 GCA_027744095.1 Zhuqinia jingwanae
TATGTATGTGTTTGTGTCTTGTAATGTTCTTTACTTTCTTCCACTACCACCCCCACCGCTAAACAATCTCTATTAACTCGTCTTCCCATCTCTAAAAACTCTGTCGCTTTAACTGTTATTTCCGGAAAAAATCTCTACTGACTGATGAGCTCAAGAAGAAGAAGAAGAAGAAGAATAAGAGAGGTAGACTAAGTCAAGTCTATACATAGTTATAGGTACACAAGGAAAGGACATTCCTCCGTAATATTATACATAATAATATGAAAAGTGGAATGTAAATTGTAGTAGTTTTACTAACTGTCATGAGCGGCTTTTCACAAGATATAAAAATAGATAGCGATGAATACTTATATTATTAGTCTCCCGTGAAAGTAAGCAAAACCGGGAAAGAAAATGCTGTGATCAAGATGAGCTTATTCATTCTATCTCTATATATCGCTTTCACTTTTTTAGCCCTCTCTGCTGCACTTTATACATCGGTATTATACAATTTAGAAAGGAAACTTACTTAATGCACAACATCCAAACAGTTTATACTGCCGCTAAGAAATGCTTTCACAGTGATTGAGAATCTTGGACGAAGATGCCCCGGGCTGAAGTAATATTGGATTTTGATGTTCATGGGAAAATGGAGTAAGCTGGAAAGTTCCTTCTTTTCTCTCTCTCTCTCTCTCTCTCTCTCTCAATATAGTCGTGATGAAAAGAGTAAGAGAAAGATGGGCTACACTCTGTTGTATTGTGTTTATATGTTGTTATGTGATATCAATGAAATTGATGATGCTGATGATGATCACGTTTTCAATGGAATTTATATTAAACAGGCAAAATAGAAGCAAAAAAAAGATGAAATGAAGAGGCTTGAATTAGCTTACCAAAACAGCGAGTCGAACAGTTCATATCTAAACTGATATGGCATGCAATGATATTATGTACATATGATATGCCAAGTTTTCTATATTTACTTTTCCGATGAATAATTTTAATGATATTTTATCTATTAAAAAGTAAATAATATGAAAAGTTGTTTCCATTCAACTTATAAGTTCAGAGAGTGCTATATTGAATATGTTTGGCTGATTTTAGTGTATCTGCTTTCAGTTGATATATTATTGTCAGCAAATTGCAAAACTGCTGTTGGCTCTATCCGTTGGCTATACTTATTTGTTTACAGATGTAGAGAAAGTGTAGGCGTTGCATGCGCATACCTAAAATTCTACATCATCAATTATTCGCTAATGTTTTATACAGATGCTTTATAAATATGTATTTCATTATAGGGATATGTGGCTTACTATTAATCTCATAAGAAGAAGGTACGTTTATAATCCAAGGGATATAACACGTATGCATGTACGTTGCATGTACATCTATGTTTTTACAGTTCGTCCAACAACATCAGGGATTAACCTCTGTATACGAAAAAAAAACTATAGGAAGTAATTTTTTTTTACCATTGGAGTAAGTTGATATTATGTTGATAGGATGAGTTGATGCGCATCAAATGTCATTATCAAAAGTTTTTATGATGAGGAAGTTATAAATAAACGTCAAGGGAAAGTATGAACTAGCACCAGTCTTTTTCAGCTTAGCCAGTTTGGTTCCTATATGCTTTGGACTTTAGAGAGAAGAGTATCGTCCCAGCATAAATGTTCGTACAGTGTACAACAATATTATATATAAAAATAAAATAGTATGGCATAACAATAATGGCATAGTTGGAAAAGATGTCGGAAGTTTCAAGGAAACACACGTGTACAACTACTTAAACTCCAGTTGCTGAACATTTTTAAAAAGAGCTAAACGTAATATTCGTTCCCTTACTTCCTTCCACTTACCTGAATATTAATACTTTTTGTAATAAAAAATATGAAGTACATATGAAAAAAAAAATGGTTGGATACAGATATTATTATATGTGTTTCGGATGTACTCTTTATACTTACAACACAAGTGGAAGCATGTGCGTGTAGGTATACGTTTTTGCAGTTTATGGGGTGAAGAGAATCTTCACTTTTCGATCAGGATCTTTGGGGACGGTGCATGTAAAGTTCTAAACAAAGTTCTGACATTTTGACAGCAGATGGTCGATATACTTTACACAGGGATGATTTTCTTGGTGCCAGAGGGGCATTTAATACTTTTACCCGGATACTGTTACTTACCTCTATACTTACTTACTTTGTGTGTGTGTGTTTAGTCTTGTACGTAATACTGACATGGCAGTAACGTAAAGTCTTCATCAGGAGGGAAGACACGCCAAAATAGACAAATAAGAACTCGCTTCTTTCATTTTATTTCATCATTTATTTTATGCATCCCAGAAAAGAAAGTTTTTTCATTCATTCAAGAAGATATATAATATATCACTACACAAAAAAATGTTCAATTCCTGGTTAGTCTTGGTTGTTGTCAAAAAAGAAATTTCAAAACAGGTTTCCTTCCACTACAAAAAAGGGTCATCATGATGAACAAGAGTTGAGTCGAGTTGGGAGACATTATCATTTCGAGATAGATTTCAACCATTTTTACAATTGAGCGGAAACTGGAAACGTGTGGGTGTCTTAAGTTTTGTGTTACGTACTCGGGGGAAAGAGTGAAAGCGCTAATCCGAAAATTGCAAAAAAAAGTCTGTGTGTGTGTGTGTGTGTATTTTTGTTTCAAAGAAATGAATGAAATGTTTCGGAATGACACAGAAACATAAACTATTATATAAAAAAGTAGCTTATATACGCCTACATATGCATGTATGTATCTTATTACTACACCCCAAATGTATATATAGTAATGTACCTGGGCTACTACAAAAAAAGTGAAGGTGTATTTAAGAAAAGGACTCGAAAGTATCACCACCACCACCACCACCAGCCAACCTGATTTTTAACTATTACTACTACATCTCAGGATGCCCTAGAAATGCATTCAAATGAATATAAGTGACCCGATTTAGCAGTAAAGGATATTGAACAAGTTTGTACATTTCGATAATATTTTATCATGTAATAATAAAACTTCCCAAAAAAGTGTATAATAACCGTTTTCTGGAACGTGGCCAAATTAATACCTTTATATATACTACACGTTACATCCAAGGAGGAAAAAAGTGAAAAGATGCCATCTATCTATGAGTTTATATCTGTACCTGTTAGCCAAGAAAAAAAAGTAAAAAAAAGTAACCTACCCAGAAAAAATATATATTATGTACCTGTCTACATTTTTTTTTCTTAACCAGCAGAAGTGGAGCTCAGCTCCACCCATGGAAGATTTAATAAAAAAAAACCTTATTGATTGTGTAAGGCCATTTAGGAAATTTTATTTAATAGCCATCTCCTACCATCCATCCGTTTTTTTTCTCTACTTTTTTTATGCACACAAAAAAAACCCAAAAGCACTTACACACAAAAGCAACTTGATAATATTGGTAGTTGACTAGTTTTTTTTAATAATATACTTTTTTGGGGCATCTTTTATTCGGAGATGCTATTTACCTACTTATATTGACGTAAATTTTACAGTTGAATACCATCCACCGAAAATTGAAAAGTATTATGGTGCTGGTTATTTTCTTCACGAAATGAATTCTCTAAATGTTTATGTGTAAAGGGGCATCAGGTACAGGGCACGGGATAAAAAGGATCCTTAAACCATGATGTGTGTGTGTATGTATGTGGCATTCTTTAAGTCCAGTAATTTCTTTAGAGTAGTGCTTATTTGGCTATTGTTAAACTTTGGTTTTAAAATATTATCCCGAATGTGTCGGGTGAGTGACCTGGCCAACTTTTACTTTAATGTGAACAATATTATGTATTCGGAGAAATTAAAGTTGCATTGATGAAAGTATGCAGTTTTTTTTTTAATTTAGCTTTTGAATTAGTTTACTTCTTGCCTTCTGATAGAGAGAGAGAGGGGGTACTTACAAAAGGGAGAAAATACTGTGCTGAAACGCTGAAAGAAAAGAGAAACTAGATGCCATGCTGTACAACAGTTCTTTTTTGAACGATGTTTTTTAATTTGCTACTTTTGCATTAGGCTGCGACTACTTTGCGACTTTTCCAGCAAAATTTTCTTCCTCTTCTTTTCTGGAATGCATAAAATAGTAGCACATATGTATAAGTGGTGCATATACAAATAAATATTTTTTTTTGTGACTACATACATTTTTTTGAGCATGCATATATATTTTTTTAAAGTTTGATTTTCTGCATGCTACTACTACTTCAACACACAGGAAAAATTGAAAACTAATTTAACTTAACTTTTTAACAAGCGGTGCTGATGAATATTATGAAATTCTCTCTACTTCCGGTATTTTATTGCGTCACATGTTGGTTACGAGTTTGGGTTGTCAATATATTGTGCAAACGCTAAATATATACGTATTTTGACCTGGTTACAGTGAAAACTCGCGCATACATCCTAGCTGTGTGGGTGTTAACCCAATTTTCACACAATCTAACGAAATTCGCGGCTCTTGTACAAAATGTAAATATAATATCACAATTTGCTAATTAAAACTTTAACGTTACTCAACCGTAATTAATTATGTTTGTTAAACTTTTTATAACTATGCGAGATTTATCGAGTTTATCAGACCAAGTTTTATATTTAATTGTCAGTTTTTCATTAATACTTCACGCGGAGTCTTCACAGGCGTCACATGTTAGACCAAAGTTTGCATTGAAACTCATGCGGACGTACTACACATCTCGATACTTTTCACCTGTGAACATCGCTTTTCATGTAGAAAGTTCAGCAGGAAATATATTACACTTTATTTTTTGACACGATGTCAGTGACTGGAACAAGATCTCACCAGCAGCATCATCATAAAATTTTAGAAAATAGCAAAAAAAGTTCCTGCTTGTCAAACTATCCATGTCACTCCCATTTCCATGATGTAAACTAAATTTTCCAAAAAAAAAGCTCATCATTCGATATAATCTCTTATATGCTATATTGCTCCTGCACGACTTATTCTTTTTATTATTGCATGCGTAAAGTACATTAAACTTTTCATCCAGTTCACTCTAAGTACATAATATGTGGGTACATATTACAGCTGAGGGAGTAGCTTTTTGAAATGTACCGAAACTCGACAATGTCGCAAATATGATATTTTTTCTTCTTCACAAAATGAAATTCATAATAACGTTGTGCTACTCTAAAAAAAACACATTTATGTGTTTACATTTATTAGACGTCCATTCAAGAGCAGTTATATATTATTGCATTGTACTTTTTTTTCCATTTTCAGCAGACGAGTGAGCACACACACAAATAGCACCCTTTTATCATGTAAATGACTCATGTTTCAAAATGGACCAAAGTCGTAGTAGTATTCCTAATGCGGATGTAGCAATAGTAAAAAAAGAAGAGTCGAGTTTATGCAAGGTTTTTTTTTGTAGAGATCCACGAGAAAATGACACGGGAACGGGGAAAAAGGAAGAGTAGAATTGTAAAAGCATCAAGCCATCATCAGCTTACATACAAAAAAATAAACTGCCACTACTCAACTATATTATTATTATTATGCGTTTAGTATACTATGTCACATACATATACTCTACACATTTTTTTTTTGCTAAAAACCATTCAATCCGTCGTCCATCCGGATTCTGTGGCTAAAAGCACTTCAAACTTGTTTTTTTTTGGTTTTGCTGTCTCTAAAATAACTCCATATCATTCATTGTGTACAAACCAACCCCAAAAAATGACTTTAAGCATGGATATCCATTCCAAACCATGGACTACTGTGTGTGGTCCACATTCACGACGAATAATCCATGAAGTAATGTGATATTCTTCATCTTTATCCATTTTATGTCCATATATGTATATACCTAGTTTCAAATGAGTGGGACATGTAAATGTATGCTGCTTTCCTCGTTTTTTGGTCAACTGAAAATAGTACATACATAGGTACGTATCAAATGATTTGATTACATTATATCCTATACACCATGAGAGTTACACCCCCATATACACTTGCTTGATATTAAATGCAGGATTTTCCGTTGTAATAATATTCCAACAGTCCACCAGTGAAGAGTTCATAGTTTGCAACCCATAATAATATTCAATATTATCATATACTATATTGCTTCAATCTCAATGGCCAGTTTTCCTAGACGGTCCAGCAATTTGCTTGATGCTTTCCTGCCATTTTCCGAATTGCAAAAGCAAAAGACATGTTTAGTACTTCCGTCATTCAACCACATCAACTCATGTAAATCCATTCACTAAAAAGATCCTCCCTCATTCTTGCGAGATATTATTATTATTATTATTACTACTATTTACATACTTTTGTGTGTGTGTGTGTCCACAAGTATGATTCTTCTTTATGCATGTGATGCCTCGCCTGCAGGAAATCCATAGAATTGGAATTCATCCGTCCGTTTGTAGTTTGTCCAAAGTAAGTTTTTGGTTGGGTTTTCAAAAGGAAAAGAACTCCTTTTCTGTCATGTTTTTTTTTCTTCAAAGTATAAACAAAACTTCAAAGGAATACATAAACTGTGCTTAGGGCAAAAGAATTATAGAGTGCGTTTTACAGTTTATCCTGTAACGTAACCTAACACTACTACATACGCACGAAAACACAGTGTACAATATGCCCACTGCTCCTCCTCCTCCCTTTGAACCTCTTAAAAAATACATACATACATATCTACTAGGTAATCTGACTGATGTCTTGTAGTATAATAATTGTTAACGTGGTGAAAGTGGTTAAATCACTAATATCATCATCTCACTGTTCCAATCTCCCATCCAAATGTATAATATATGTATGTATTTATATTATTGGCATAATATCATAATACTCAATTCAATCATGCTGGTAGTGCTATACTATAGTAGTTTTGTTGAATCCAAGTATCAAATGGTTGGATTTGTGATTAATATTAATTAATTTAGTCTAGTTTTACACACAAGTTCATAATACTTATTTTCATCAATAATATCCTGTCTATATAGTACCTAAATTGCTTTTTGTGGCTCTGGAATTTGGATTGGACGAATGGAAGTTTATTATTGACGCTCAGCAAACTGATTGTTTTTCTTGAACACATAGCCTAATGAATCATTTTATTTGGGCGCAGCCTTTTATGTGCATGCATTTGTTGTCATTACTCTACTTGACGCATTTTCTTGGGCATACACAATAAAATATCTTGCAGGCAGTTGGAGTTTAAATTACAGTTTTCTCTGATAATCAGGAGAAAGCACTACTAAATTGTGTTGTTCATAGTATCCTTTGTATACATAATATGTATGTAATGTATGTATGTTATCTGGTATTAGGTTTAAAACCAAATTTTTGGCATTGAGAAAGGATAAGGATATATATTATTCTTGAACACATAGCCTAATGAATCATTTTATTTGGGCGCAGCCTTTTATGTGCATGCATTTGTTGTCATTACTCTACTTGACGCATTTTCTTGGGCATGCACAATAAAATATCTTGCAGGCAGCTGGAAGTTTAAATTACAGTTTTGTCTGATAATCAGGAGAAAGCGCTACTAAATTGTGTTGTTCATAGTATCCTTTATATACATTATATGTTTGTATGTAATGTATGTATGTTATCTGGTATTAGGTTTAAAACCAAATTTTTGGCATTGAGAAAGGATAAGGATATATATTATGCTCTTTAGCGGAAGATAGCCGGATATGCATACATACTTATGTATGTGTATAGCGTAAGATCATGTGAGTGTGTGTGTGTGTGTTCATGTCATAGTACATAAAAGCTTTACTAACAATAAGTGGTAAGCAAAGTTTTTGGACACATATCTGAAGAAAGAAAGAAGGGATGGATAGAGAGAGAGAGAGCCAAGCCAATTTAATTAACGCCTCTATTTCACTCAGGCTGAATGGCTGAAAATTAAACCTTTCATAACCCCATTTAAGTGCACAGTGCAGCCATTAAGTTGCTCCCGAAAAGTCATTTAGTACAACTTACTAGATTGGTGCTTTGTTGGTGGAACCAGCAAGAAAACTAGACACAAGCGTATACAAAAATTGGGAATGGGGGAAAATGCTAAAGGAATATTATGAAAGTTGTTTACAAGAAGTTGTGCATGTGTGNCCAGCAAGAAAACTAGACACAAGCGTATACAAAAATTGGGAATGGGGGAAAATGCTAAAGGAATATTATGAAAGTTGTTTACAAGAAGTTGTGCATGTGTGTGTGTGTGCGTTTTAGCGGATCAATGACAATATGTACATGTACAGAGAGCCTAGCACATATACATATACCTAGATGTATATTCCATACTTAAATTAAAAAGTTATCTTTTTTATATATATATTACAAATACTACATGTACACGCTACTACTATAACCATAAGGGCGGGTGGCTAATTGACATACTGGGAATTTTACCGTGTAATTCGGCAACATGAGAAATAATAAAAAAAAACACAAAATTTGTACACGTGCATATTAACTAGAAAATAGAGGTTTGCAACTAGCAAATAGTGTGTATCTTTGTAATTATGACGTAGGTATGTTCTAATACAAACCAGGGGGATGGATGTATGTAATTAGTGTATTATACATAATAAAAAGTTATCTTTTTTATATATATATTACGATTACTACATGTACACGCCACTACTATAACCATAAGGGCGGGTGGCTAATTGACATACTGGGAATTTTACCGTGTAATTCGGCAATATGAGAAATAATAAAAAAACACAAAATTTGTACACACGTGCATATTAAGTAGAAAATAGAGGTTTGCAACTAGCAAATAGTGTGTATCTTTGTAATTATGACGTAGGTATGTTCTAATACAAACCAGGGGGATGGATGTATGTAATTAGTGTATTATACATAGTAACTGTAATGAAAACTAGGTATATACTTAAAACGACTTTTAAAAACATTTGGTCTGGTTTCTGACATGCTTGAATAATTATGACATTTGCATTTACTAATTACATGACTAAATAATTTAATACTGTTTTTTGGTTTTACAATAATTATAAAATAATTAAGGTACAAACTAAAATTTGTGAGATTTTATTATATGTTTTTAAAAAATATTCCAGATTTATAAAAAATGTCTTCCTTGAAAATATTTAATACCGAAATTGGATGTCATTTCAAATAAAAATTGTGATAATACGGGTTCTTGGTAGACCTTCGTCGGTCCGCAGTATCGGCACGTGTTCCTTTTGCGGATTCCTTGTATAACTAACCACCCATCATGTATGTAAAAAGAGTGTATACGTGCCGGAGATATCAACGGGGATGGATGGAACCTTGCTGGATGTGATTCTGATGTTAGTCCAAAGTCATTGGGATGTTAACATGACATAATAGTTGAGCAGCACAGCGTTTTCATCTCTGCTGGCTGGCAGAAGCAGCAGTGAGCAGTGCTCTCTCTGCTGCGTACTCAACCATGGCACACACACGGGGTAGTAGGGAGTGAATGGAATAAACTTCAACTAAAGTTTTGTACCTTTTGGGACTGATATAATACCGTCGTACATTTTTCATGAGCTCATATCCCTTGTCTTGTGGGATTTATTTCATTAGTCCAAAATGATACCTTCAGAATTGCTCGTTTGGTACCTTGTAGAGTATGTAGGAGCAGGGAGCAGCACACATTTATGAAAACATGTTGTAATATATCCCTCATATTATTTTGTGTAAAAAAAAGTATACCTAATATTTACAAGTTGCATACGCTAACGCTGCTGCTGCTACTACTATGAAGAAGCAAGAAAAATAAGTTCATGCATAAATAAATGACACGGGAAATATACAATTGCTGTAATAGTAATCCTAAAAAATATAAGTTATAAAGGCCATTCATTATATTTTCTTGATTAGTTATGTAGATATGGGTTTAGGATGAATAATGGAACGGAGATTTAAGGGATGGCCCATTAAGGGAGCGGGTGTTTAATGAATGTGTATATGTAATGGGTGCAAATGCAATGATTTTTTGTCGTATTCAAGCCATATTGCGGAAGCCATACCAGACAAAGAGTCGTCCAATTCCCAGGAATGGCAACTTGTTCCAAAATTTATGAGAAAATGTTGCTGGGGAGTACTCATCACCAAAATACTTTTGCTTGCTGCAAAATTTTTGAAGGGGGTAGGATCGGATTTGACTTGGCAAGATTCTTGATATTATGCTAGTTTGCATTCTCCATATCAATTCAAAAAGGGGTATTAAACATGCATATTTTAACCTCGTGAAACAGTTTCCGGCAACGGTTACGCTTAAAATGCATTTTAAAACTATAATATATAAGTTATTTTAAAAAATTAACAAATAAGAAAAAATGCATCCATTTAATTTGAAGAAAAGTGTATAGACTGAATTACGCGTTGTGTATGCACTAATTGACGTCATTGCAATAAACGTGTGCATGGGGGCAACACGAGAACGTTGAGTGAAATTATTACTTAACTCGTGCATCCATTAAATCTCCGCTCCCTTATTTACCGTCCCTTAACCATCCGCTCCATAAACCATCCATTCATTATTCATCCGTATCCCATTTTTGTAAATGCATCTTTTTAACAAAAAAAAGATACATAGGAACATGGAAACCACCATTTTTTGAGTTCTTTTACAAATCACCCGCTGTCTTCAGCGACTAATCCGCACATATCCCAAACATTGCACTCGTTAAAATCTGATAATAGCCTGAATATTTTGTGAAAGCAGTCATCATAATACATGCGGGTGTAAAAATTGAAAGTTTGAACACATAAAGTTGGATCAATTCTATCTCTGCAATATCTACATATTATATCATGCTTACTTATGTGCATACATGTGCACGCAGTATCAACGATATTTTTTTCATGTCAGAACTAAACCTGTATCTAATTTTTTGGTGGGATACATCCAAGTATTAAGGCCTCCGCTAAACGATCCACCTACATCTAACAGTCGTACTGCGTGTACAAATGTCTCATGACAGTTCATGCGAAATTTTACGGAGAAAATTGTTTCCGAGCGTAAGTGGATTCGCATTTTATAAGCATTCATTTATATGTCCATATGTACATACTTTTATGTAAATACCTACTTTTCTCATTCAAAATTTTTGAAATCCAATTAAAAGCTTTCGCGATACAACTCTTTGATATAAGCGGTACTCTGTCGTGTACTTTTTTATGATTTTAATGAAAATCTTTTCAAATGTGAAATGGAGACCTTGGGTTTTGTTGCGAGAATACGTACATGCACCTACTCAGACAGTATGACTGTAGAAGCATTCCTGTCAATGTTGTCATTGCATTGAATTTCCTAAGTATTTAAGTGCGTATTTTAGGCATCCTTGTACCACCAGATTCTACACATGCGAAAAAAATATCGTATTGTCGGCAAATGATCGTAGGACTTGTTTTTTTGTATGTGAGTAGCTGTGTTGGTGTTGTAACGAGTGGTATATTGGCTTATAGAAAGAATACAAGTGTGAATTTTCTGTAGTTGGATTATTTACATAAATGTAATAAGAGGAAAAATTACATATATATTGTACCATGCTGAATATGACAATTTTGTTTTTTTTATCAGTAAACAGTAAACATGGTACATATATGTGGGAACCTTGAGCCCTAGACATTTACCATTATCTTGCACAGCATGTGGGGCCGGTTTTATCATCATCAACACCGCGAAACATGTTTTATTTAAGTTTTGCAAATTTCCATAACATGCATACAATCAAATGCCAGATACGCATGTAATGTTGATGGTTGTATCTCTAGTAAGCCACCATATTGCGAAGCAGGATGCCATGCATGGCACCCGTCGTTTACTTTTTAGAGAAACAAATTCACGGGGAATGCGGATTTTTCTTTTATGTGAAAGTATACATACGGATGTATATGTATATGTTTGTATATATATAGCAAGCAAGTCACATAAATGTATGTAATAAATATGGCTCGTTTATCTCCAACAGAAGAGAAGATCCATGTTTGAGTGTAGAGCGACACTACCACCCGCACCCTGAGAGAGTTTCTGAAAACACAAAAACAAGCCAGGTGCGTTGTTATACAAATCGTGTTGCTTTCACCGTATGTGTCCCTCCCCCTCCTCCATCTTTAACTTCAACTACGCGGTTTGAAACACTGCAACATAGGAAAATGGAATGGGCTTTTGTAGCCCTAAGCTCTCTGATGAATTGAATTATATAACAGGACTAGAGAAACGACTTCAATTTCGAACTGATGTGATATACGTCTGCAGAAGTTGCATATTATAATGTATTTTCAAGTGTACAGAATCTCACAAGTACGATATACCATACAAATTCGTACAAACCGTGAATGATAGCGTTAAAATTGTATGTATTTTAGTGTACAT
>JAHZNC010001005.1:0-11717 GCA_027744095.1 Zhuqinia jingwanae
ACTGTTGAATTCCAGATTCAGCATTCCTACCATACTTGGACAGAAGGAGAATTATGCACGCTCCGGTTTTTAATTTGTCCGTGAAGAAAACAAGATGTGCCATATCGTCGTCGTCGTCGTCGTCTCAGCTTCTTCGTCAACGTCAAATGTCATCTTTGTAATCATGCTTGCACGGTACCACACACAAAAAAACTTGTATAAACGCGATTTCTAAAAAAGTTGCTCTACTGTTACGTATTTTAGTGGGGATTGTTTGGTGCCATTCTCACTCTCGCTCTACTCTACATACATTCGAAAATATGCCAGTGATATAATCATGTCATTATTATGTACATACGCACACATTATTCTGTACTATATAGAAAATGTGCTCCTCTCTCTCTGTCACCCTTTCCATTATACATATTTCCATTCTTTTGTTTCTTTTTCTTCCAACATGAGAATACGCACTAGAACACAAATGATGATGGAACAAGGACGATTGTTGTCTTGTCGGAAGAAAACGTTATGCATGAGAAACAACAAAATGCTCGTTTCTATAAGATATAACCCTTACGGGAAAAGAAAAAAATATAGAATCGTGTACCACTACACTACACTTCAGAGCAGAGAAGATGGAACGCTGTCAAAATTAAAACGGTAGCAAAATACAAAAGCTTTTCTGGATTATTCTCTACTCCGTTGTCTTTCATCATAATCATCATCATCAACCTCGTCGCCAGTTATTCTCTTCGTCATCGTCTTTCTTTAGTCCTTTGAGGTTGTCGTTTTTCATGAAGACGAACAACAGCTGAGAAATTAAAGCTTCATCCATCATCATCATCACCACCACCACATCGCCACTAGAACCACACAGTACCGTCATCTCATCCTCCTAATAATCATCATCATCGTCGTCGTCATTCTCATCATCGTCTTGATGATCAACCAACGTGGAATTAACAAAACCGCCGAGTAAAGAATATGTACAAAGCCACATAAAAAAGACGATTTTACTTTGGAACGTCTTTTGACAAAGTTTTCTTATGTAAGCGCCAACAATGTTCCATTTTTTATAGTCAATATGCAAGAAAGTACGTAATTTTGCAAACAGGAAATAAATATACCTACATATGATGCTGATGGGATGCTGTTGCTTCAATGAGGATTAAAAATGTGAAAAAAACACGCTGGTTTAATAACTACTGCGTATTATTACGACGCCTTCTTATTTAATCCATTTTGTAAGCCGTTTGCTAGCCCATCCGTCTCAAAGAATAAAACAGAGAGAAAACAATCTTTTTTTTAGGTACTGAAGCTGGTTGTTGGTGATGTTTTGATGAAATATACTTTATTCATGACGCTGTTTTAAATGCAACTTGCTTTTCTATCTTTTTTAGTTTATTATAGAAAGTTGGCTGTGCTTCTATCCATCTCTGTGTGTGTGTGTGTGTGCCGGACAGACAAAGGCGTAAGGGACGTTTTGTGGTTCCATTAATTTGCCATGGACTAGGAACAGAAGAAGAGTTAGTTACTTTTCGCTCTCTCCCTCTCTCATTCTTGATAAAAAGGACGGAAAAAGTATGTCAGGCGAGATGCTTTCTAATTTTCTCCTTTTTGCCAAACAAACCGTCAAGACATTAAAAGCTAAACAATTAGCGTTGGGAGTAGTATAGTGATGGGATATGTGTTTGGAATAAATAAAGAAGAGAGAGAGAGAGAGAGTAGAAAGGGATAGAAAGAGAAGTGTAAGCAAAAGGAAAAAGGAGTTTTTTTTATTGGAAGTTGAAAACTTCTTTTTGGAACATCAACGTGTGGGTTGCTGGTATATAGTCCTTGTGTGTGTGTGCATGAGTGTGTGTGTGTGCATGCGTTTGTATGTGGGATCTCTTCTTATAATCCCCTCGAGGTTTTTATTCATTTTTGGTGGATGTAGAGCATACAGTGGCGGTGATGATGGCAGTGGTGGTAGTGGTGATAGTGGTTCTGATGATGGAAATTGTGATGATGATAAGAAGAAGGAGATGATGATGGAAATGGCTTGGTGTTCTTGGAATTATATACGTTCCTATTTATGTGTTGTTTTATAATGATGTTAAATTGATGAATATGGAGATATACATACCTAATATGTACCTATGTACATATTTATATGCACGTAGGTATATATACATGTCGTCAGTCATAAAACGAGTGAAATGTCATCAATGTTAAATAAAAAATTCAGCATGAACAACGAGGACGAACATGTCGATTTACAACAAAAAAAAGTAAGTAAAAAGGTCGAATGATGTATAAAATACAAACGAGTTTTAGACGACTACGTGAGATGATGAAGGAAGTAGAAGCTGAATTACATACAACTACCACTACAACAACCGATAGTTTATTTGTTAATGGAAAGTAGGTCATTGGAGTATTAGTAGTATATTTTTTTTTGATTGTTCTTGTCAAATTAGGTATTTGGTATTCCCTTATTTCTTCCGACTTTTTTTTGTTTGCTCTTTCATTTGTTCATTCACAAGATAAAGTGGAACAGATGTATTAAATAAATAAAATATAATACAAACATATGTATTAGGTATGCACATATTTTCAAACAGGAAATAGCTACCCACACTTCACACATCCAATATGCCAACAAATTTTTGTAGAACGTCAAAAGTCAAAACAAAAAAGTCGAACTAAATCAAAAAAAAAAAATGTATGCACCATTTTATTTTACCTTGTACTCTCTCAAGCAAGGAAAGGTCTTAAATAGGTATAGTCGGAAGATACAAAAAATATAAAAGTGAACAAAAGAAAGTAAGAAAAAGTATATAAAAAAAGTAAAAGTTTCAGTTTCTTGAGCAGCGCCAATCAAACAATAAAACAAGTCAGCAAACTACATAGTTGTTGTAAGTAGATTGAAGAGTTATATGCAAGTACACAAAGAGATACATAATATGCATACATACATACATGTAAGTAGGTAATATACTTACTATACAAAATAGCATTCAATATTATTTAACAATTTCTTCTGGCTGCTTCTTAAAAAAGAAACTTTCACCTTTTTTTCACCAGAAATAAAATGCACCGAGCCATGAAAAAAAGGAACAAAAAATTGTGAAGTCTTTTCTCTTTTTCTTGCACAAATTGACAGGGGAAAAAGCATGAAGTTTTTTTTTGAAGTTTTTACGAATTAAATTGGTTTGAACGGGTGCGGAATAGCAAAAGGAAAAAATCAAATTCACATTTTCCACCGTAGTTGATAGTAGTAGCGACTCAAATCGTGTGTGATGATGAGAGTTGTTGAAGTAAAAGAAAAGTAGGTAAGTATAAAAAAAAGAAGAAAAAAATGCTTTTTTATTTTTTGTAAAAATGTATATATTCCTTATTTCCAAATATTATTATGGTTGTCATCATGCAGGAGTTTTTTTTTGTTACAAAGATGAAAAGAATAAATAAGCTTGTTATATGTAGAATTTTTTTTGCGATCACAAAAGCAAAAAAAAAATGTTTTAAATCCCATCATCTATATTTAATAGCCAATACAAAAGCAATAATGACAACATGAAAGTTACACAAAAAGAATAATAATCATAATAACAGGTAATGTTTTTTTTGTTACTTATTATTTGAAAGATGTTTTTTTTGTGATTGACATACTTAGTAAATTGGGATGTTTCCTCGTAAATAAAAATTGAAAGGGGGGAAAAACAAAACACAACAAAAAAGTAATTTGTAAGTATAAAAAAACATATATTCGTTAATAACAAGGAAATCCTTCATTTTTCTTCATTTTTTTTCTCTTCAAAAAATATATAAACGTTTGAGGCTTTCCCAAAAATGTATATACTTTACTGATGTTTTTTTCTCGTTTTTCTCTTCTGATTCCTAGTTCTTTTTAGCCCTTTTCGAGAAATATAGTGATGATTGCATTAGTGCTGGTTTCCTTGTACAAAAAATATATTGTATGCTGGTCAGTTAAGACCAGTGGGAAAATAGGAAACGAAGAACAATTGGAATGGGATCCGGTTTCCTTGTATGTATGTACCTATGTATAGTAGTAGGTATTTACGTGGAAAATATAAAACAAAAGAAAATCTTTTTAAAAAACAAAGAACAATTTTGTGTGCGGGCTAAAAAAAGAAGGAGAAAAGTTCACATTTGTTATTTAATACCCGAAAAAACCCAGTATACTATACAGAAAGATAGAAAAAAAGGTATTATTATTATTATGACAATGACTGTGTGTGTGTCTGTGTACTTAAGTACAATATAGGAGCACATACAGGCAGAAGAATTATTGGTTTCACTTGATGTTTCCCCTTTCATTTTAGGACAGTCAAGTAAAAACAAAAAAAATACGTCCACCATTTAAGCCGAGAAAGCTCTTTTCATCGTTTCTTTTGTTTACTTGTTTCCTGTTCCCTTGCTATGCCTTTCTCTCCTCAACTTACTGGCCTGGTTGATCGGTTAAAAAAAACTGTAGAGAAATAAATATTAGACCTTTTTTGTAACGAAGAAGAAGAAGAAAACATCATTTCGTGGCTTTTGTGGCAGCTTTACTTGCCTTTTGATGACTTGCTCTTCTTCTTTTTTTTCCCGTATATATATTTTCCAATACTACTTATTTCCTTTATTTTTTTACGCTGCAATGTTCAATAAGTTAAGTAGCACAAAGCCAGCAGGGAGAAACGAATGAAAGAAAAATAAACTTTTTTTTGTGCAGGTGGTAAGTTATATATAGGTGGTGTATACGATACACAAAAAAAAACATGTCTGCTTTATCTTGTCTCTGTGTGTGGCATGTACATATATATGTGTGATGTATGTAAAAGCACACATTTTCGATTTCTCAGAAAAAGTACATTTATTTTTAAGGTTATTTTCACCACCACCATCACCAAAGGCTGTACTACTTTTTTTCCACCTTTACTACTTTGCAATAAGTTAACTTTGGGTCTGTCCACCAGTTCACCACACACAAAAATATTTTCCACCCGCATTCATATAAATGTACCAAGTACAATCATGCGTGTATACTTTTGTTTGTGTGTTTTTTGGTGTGGACTGGATACCACCACCAACTACTACTACTCTATTTGTTGTCTTTCCAACTTTTTTCTTCTCTCTTTCAAAAGTTATGTTCCACCTCCACCACCACCAAAAGTGAAAACCTTTAAATCCCTTTTTCGGTTTTTTCTTTCTTTTTTTTCTATCCGTTGAGAACAACAAATATAAAAAGGAAAACGCAAAAAAATATATAACAGAAATAAAAGAAAAAAGCGTTCTCGTGTTTCTTTACATGAGGAAAGTCAAAAAAATAGGGTTATGTATCTAATAACAGTGGTGGTGGTGGTGGTGGTGAATGTGGTAATAGTGGACTGCACTATATGTTACCCTTATAGCTTAAGCTTAGAAAAGTATTTTTGTTCTTTGTATTTTTATTCTTTGTTTGTTGTTTTGTATATATACAAAAACATACGATACTACTACAAAAAAACACACACACACAAAGAGCGATCATCAGGCTTTACGACCACGACCACTACAACTGCCACACACGGACATTATGATGATGATGATGATGATGATGACCATGTAATATTACTACTAGTACATACAATAGGTAGATGGAGAGAAGTAGAGCAAAAGGAGTAAAACCGTAATTGTGAGCGATTTTTTTTAAACAAAAGAAGACAACAAAAAACAGGGCTTTTCTCTTTCGTTTATACTGTCATCATCATTATCATTTTTTTTTGTGTGTAGTCGCCTCTCTCTATTAAAAACCTCTTTGCTACTTTGTATTATTTTTTTCCCTTGTTTTTAGCCATCCAATAATTTTTATTTTTTTTGAGGGTTTATATAGTTGGTTGAATAACAAAAGAGGAGGGCTTTTATAAGTAGGGGAAAATATATAAGAATGATAGTTTTTGTGTATTATTTTGTGTGTGTGTGTGTGGGAGAGAGAGACAATACCTGTTTTTAGGGGAAATAACCCGTAATTTTGTGTAATATTCTTTCCGTTAGTAAATGCATACCTGATACTTACATATTAGGTAGGTATATGGATATTGTCGACCTGCTGCAGCTCCTGTCATCACCATAAAACTTGAAAAATATACTCATTGAATTTTAGGACGTTTTTGGGTTAAAAATATATTTGCTCCTCTATTTGTTTTACTAGAGCAGAGCGAGAGAGAGAGAAACAGAAACAACAAGAGACAAACGAGATGGTCAAAAATGACAGGAGAAAAAAATAAGGATGTATACTTTGGATTTTTTTTCTCGAGCAACACAACTAGTAAAATACTCGTTCTAA
Organism: Zhuqinia jingwanae; assembly: GCA_027744095.1. Classification (NCBI taxonomy): domain Eukaryota; kingdom Metazoa; phylum Arthropoda; class Collembola; order Entomobryomorpha; family Paronellidae; genus Zhuqinia; species Zhuqinia jingwanae. The sequence goes on from JAHZNC010001005.1 coordinate 6,290, forward strand.
ACTAGAAACCTTTATTTACTTAATACTTATGTACTTCTCATAATAATATTGATTATATCAAAAAAACAGAGAGAAAGTCTACCTATAAGACCACCAATTCAACTTGATTGTGGTTCTCTCCCTCTCTCTCACTCAACTACCATCATCATACATTATGTACCTATATTGCTACTCAAATAACCACTGTTGCTTTTATGCTTTCTCTTTCTCCACTTGCTGCACATATATGTACATAAATGTAAGGTACGTGTATGTATTTATATATTTATATATATGCTACTGCCATATTGTCATGTTTCTCAACCACTTCACGTGAAAACGGAACAAGTGGGAAGCAAAAGGAGAAGAGTAAACAAAAATATATATGGAAACGATGAAGACTAAGAAGCAGAGCTTGTTGGCTTTAGCTCCCAAAAAACCTACATCATCAACATGATCGTCATTGTCATCCAAGTGAAGAGTGGACATTAAATACCTACCACAACCACCACAATATATGTGTGTGTGTGTGTGCAAGGCAAGGGCAAAGCATGTCCACTTACTCGGCAATTTTGTCCAGCCTCATATCCATCCATCCATATAGCATTACTTAAAAGGTTCAAGTTTGTATTGAGTATTGAATGTCGTCGGTCTCTGTCTCCTTCACATTCTATTTTTTTCTCTTTTTCTTTTTCAATTGGTATGACAAGTCACGAGTGGCCAGGTCATTTAGAAAGCATCACTTTTTATTAGCGAGCATTGAACGGAACCAGAAGAAAGCATGCAGCAAAAGAGCCAGAAAAAAAGGTGCTCATCTGCGCTTTTTTCTTTTCTCTTTTCACCACCACTATAACGCCATATACATTTGTACATGTCTAGATTTAACTTTCATTTTATTTATTAGTTTCGATGCTTCTTTTTTTATCATCATCATCATCCTGTTTTCTTTCTTCTCTCGTTCACTCAACTTGCCAAGAATAAAGCTTTTTTTGTTTAAAAGAAAGAAAGGATTCACTGACCATTGACCCATGATCGATTTTTAAAAAGAAAAGTAGTCGTAGAATAATAATAGCAATAATAATAATAAAACTACTACAACTACTCACACAAGTAGTAACCTTGATCCATCAATCTAAACCTTTTTCTTCTTCTTTTCTCATTAAGCTCCTCTAAATTGCCCTTTTCCCCCTGCAACCCCAACATAACATTATTTCATTACAAATTGCTAAAACTGTATACTGATGGGAGCGATAGCAGGAACAACAAAAAAAGAGATTTTTTTAGTGTGGTATATATATATTTTTTTGTTCATGTATTTTCAACATTTTTATGACATGATGACACATCCATGGGAGAAACGCACTGACTACTACTACTTCTATACAAGGTGTAGTAAATACATGTGTGTAGTACATTTGATGGTAGTTGGGTAGACTGACAAAAAGCAATAATGTTGAGACGACGATGATGTTGGTGTGATGTGTGATGACGACGATGGTTAATGGTGTTCATGTACAAAATACTTCATGTCTGTTGCTGGTGCTCATCATAATCATCATCGTCGTCGTCATCATCATGCTCCTCCTGGAACAACAAACGATGACGAAAAATATTGTCTTTTTCCCTTTTTTTATTATTACTCTCTTGTTCCTATTTTCTCTATATATTATTAGTATACTTTGTTGTAATATAACATGTTGTAGTGTTTTTCTTCTTCTTCTAGTGTATACGCATCATGATGATGGTACATTACGGTTTCCATAAATAAACTGACGTTCCATTGTGTTAGTCCATTAAATTTTTACCCTCTCTCACTCAACTCCATGAAAACTCACTCACGTCTTCCATTTCTCATCCCATCTCCAATTTTATTTTCCTTCTCCCGCACTACTACTACTCCCATACATTCAAGGCTTATTACTGTTGTGTATAATCCTAAATTTACAGAGCACACCACCTCCACATAATAATCTTCTTTTTGTCTTTTGGAGTTGCTGTCATAAATACTTTGTCTTCGCCTACCTACTATGCTCAGCTGAAGGAAAAAAAACTTTTTTATATTTTCTCTCTCTCTCTCTCTCCCTCTCTCTCTCTCTCTTCCTTTCCTGTCATATAGTCATCCAGTGACATTTAAAAGATTGTGTAATAGATATATAGTGTGCCATGAAACATACGTACCATTCTCATCATCATAGTCATGACATGATCATGATTATCATGAACACAGAAGGGAAATAAAGCCGAAAGAAAAAAATCTTTCTTTTTTTTCTTTTCTTTTAACCAAGATTTTGATCTGACTAACAATCACACATACATATAAATGCACTCTCAGACGAAAAACACATTATTATATGCACGCAGAGCAAAGGCGCAAGGAAGCAAGAAATGAGAAGATGACGACAACGACGGTTTTTTGGATTTTTTTGTGTATTTTGTGTACACACACACACGCAGCAGCAGCAGCATACTTGTTCTTCTCATCTGATCATGGAAGGGTGATAAAAAAGGAAGTTTATTTTACGGAAAGATAAGTAGTGTATGTATTTTATAAATGAAATGGGCTTAACTAAAAAAAATAATGTGTATATATGCATATTATTATTATGTATATATAATGTGCATGTATGTATATATGGGAATGTCTCTACTTATTTTTCTTGGGACTGATGAATGAATGCACAAGAAATAAAAGTGCATTCCTGTTTTCCTTCCTTTCTCGGTGTGTGTATGTGTGTGTGTTTGTGTGTGTGTGTGTGGAGTTGAGTGGAATGAATGACTTTGGTTGAATGAATGAATGAACTATATTTATCCGGTCAGAGACTCTATATTTGGAAGACTAACGAAGAAAAAGTGAAGACATGCATGCACTTGCCTATGGTATGTATGCTTCTTTCTTGAACAAAAACTGTAGTAATAAAAAAGGCACAAGAGAGTCTATCTATATCCATATACTTTACACACACCGGGTAAAAAAAAAGAGTGGAGGAGTGAGTTAAGTGAAGTAAAGTAAATTTAGGAGTAAAGTAACTCCCTGCTTGTCTTTTCATCTTGAAAAAAAATCTTCGTTTTCTTCTTCACTCCCAACATGAACAGGGCAGGTCTCTAGTCCAAAAATTGTCCTCCAGAATATAAAAAAACACAGACACACACACAGAGTGAGAAAATGAACTTTGTCTGTGTGTGTGTGTGTTTTCTTTATGTGCACTTGTAGTATTACTTCTCTTTCTCTCTCTCTCTTACTCTCTCGTCTTTTTTTATGAAGAAAAAAAAGGAAGTTAGTTTGAGAGTTGATGCAGAACTCTCGTCTTTTTTATGAAGAAAAAAAAGGAAGTTAGTTTGAGAGTTGATGCAGAAAGTAGATAAAACAGGAGGGAAAAGTGTCATCCCAAATTATTTGGTGGTGGCGATATGGTCGCTCTCAAAAAAGCTGCTACACCATAACATTTTCTTACACTTTTTTTTCTTACTATTCTTTTTCTTCTGTTTTCTTGTAAGGAAAAACTGGGAACCTTTTTTTACCCTGTGTTAAATTCAAAGATACATAGATAGATGTGAGTGTGTGATGGGAACATGTTTAAAGCTTGTCGGGAGATTGAAGGGCACGCACTCTCTCTCGCTCTCTATTTGTGCCTGCCTTTGAACGACAAGGAGGATCATGATGATGGCAGTGATTATGTGCGTGGTCTGGAGTTTGTTTAAATATGGATATTTTCATATTATGTTATTGCCCTGTGACACACCAGACATCACACACGGACACGGAACACAAGTCTCTTTTTTCTTCTCTCGGCATCTTCTGCATTTTGTTTCAATTTAATTCGCTGTCGTGTCGTTCCAGCCTTTTGCATCAAAATGATACATGATGATGATGATGATGTCATCATGAATGATCATCATGATCATGGAATATATGGTATTGGCTGTGTAGCAGTCGCAGTAGTAGTATGACTTTACAAGGGAAAATGACAAGAGCGGAGACGAGTTGAGGAGAGAGGAGAAGGAAAGACAATTTTCATGTAAAACGGTGGTAGCAGGATAAAAACGAGAGGAAAAGGAATGCAGTGCATTTTGTTTTGTGGCAATGATGATGCTGATGATGACGAGGAGGATGACGAGAACGATATGGTTACTGTCAAGGAACAAATAACAACACCCCATCAGACTGCTATACACACACATACGACATTCATTTATTATTGCATAGGATCTACATTCATTTTCTCCACCAGAATGAACATGCGAACACTTCCACCAGTTTTTCAAGGATATTATTATGGAGTTAAAAAGGGTGAAATACTAGAGTAAAAGAGATACATATAAGTACAGGCTTGCGTTTATGTGTGCATTTCCAAAAAGAAAACTACTGCATTTTGACTGACTCAAGTTTCAAGAGAATGAACAAGATTCATAAAAACACGACACATTCCAACAAAATCCCTATTTTATATATATTTTTAGCACAACATCATTTTATTCTTCAGAAATGAAGACATTCCGCGTATTTACTTGGTTCTCTTATTAAGAGATAGAGTCTAGTGTCGAATGGCAAAAAAAAATGTTATGAGAATTGTTGTTCGCTTCAAAAATATGCTATAATAGGTAAATATATGTAGTGTAAATGTAGTGTACGGTGTACTTGTGTCTCTTGTTTTTTTCAAGGTAGTCAATTTACTAAAGTTTAAATACCCATTAGCAAGTTACAAAAAAACCCGAATCCAAGTGAGCATAGTAAAATAAGTTATATTATAATCTTTGTAATAGAAATATAGCATATACGAAAATATTTCGCTCTCAACTCTTGCCATTTTTCCATTTTCTTATTCATATTCTTATTCTTTTTTGAAGAAATTGCAGGAATGAGAAAGCGATTTTACTTTTTCACTTGTAAACTTTTCAGATGTGTAATTTTTTCTCTCCCTTTCCATTGTGCGTATCCTACAGACATAATAATAATAGTAAACTTGTTATATATCTCAACGAGTTTAGGATCCACATGCACAACACACACTTCATTCCCAAAAATATATGTGTATATGCAATAATAAAAATGTTTTAAGCATCAAATTTGACATGAAAAAGTCGGTGGAATCCTGAAATCCTCTTGATTCTTTTTTATTATGTAAGCACACTATATGTGCATACATGAGCTGTCTAACTATAACTATGACACAATAACAAGGCAAAGTATTATGAAAAAAAGTAGGAAGGAAGGAAATAAAGGATTCATTTTTAAATGGGAAATGTTGTAGTTTTAAAAACAGAGTACATATCTATGTATCTCTTCCGCACACACCAAAAAAATAAATCCACATGAACAACATATTCAAAAGTTTTTATTTTATTTTTTTGCCTGTTTGGTATTTACTCTTCTGTACTCACTCACCCCATTTTTTCACATTTCATTGTAAAAGGAGAAAAATGGAGAGAGAGAGAGAGAGAGAGAGAGAGA